>JAVYIG010006690.1:0-64880 GCA_035222895.1 Strongylocentrotus droebachiensis | reverse complement strand
GATGATCGTTTCGAGATCGTGGCCGACGTCATCCTAGGATTGGTGTGTTTCAGAATGAAGGTTAGAAAAATTTCACTAAAAATATTGTCGGTTTATTCAAATATTTATAAATTTATAAATCGTAATTTGTTTCAGTTAATTATATTCAATGAATGAAATGAAAATATGTTGGTATATGCGAGAGCCCTATAGCTGTATAAATAGCCAATAATATCATATTATTTATCATTATAATTGTTAAGTGTGTTGTTATTATTATTATCATTAGTATCATCATCATTATCATTATCACTCTCAGTATTATTATTATTATCATTATTATAATTTTTATCATTTCCATTACTTTTTTTCTTCTTCGTGTTAATATTTGTTGAAAAATGCAAGATGTAAAAGGCCTATATAAGTTAATAGATTAAAGACACAGAGTAAAACGAAAAATTGCATGTATAGATCATCAACATGTCGATTTTCATTATTATCATCATCATCATCATCATCATCATTATCATCATCATCATCATCATCATCACCATCCTCTTCATCATCATCAACATCATTAACATCATCATCATCATCGTCATCATCATCATCATCATCGTCATCATCATCATCATCACCATCCTCTTCATCATCGTCATCATCATCATCATCACCATCACCACCATCATCATCATCATCATCATCACCACCATCATCATCATCATCATCACCATCACCATCATCATCATCATCATCATCATCCTCATCATCCTCATCATCATCACCATCACCATCATCATCACCATCATCATCATCATCATCATCACCATCCTCTTTATCATCGTCATCATCATCATATTCTAATTCTTATTCAAGATATATGACTATAACGTGTCTCTATTATAACTTAATTTGTTTTGGAATCAGGGGCCGGATGAACTTACCAAACGTCTTTTAGAGGCGGTCAATGACCAGGGGAAGATCTTCATCAATTTCACGGAGTACAAGGGCCGATTTATCATTCGCTTTCCCATTTGCAGCGCCGCGGCCGAATCGAGGCACATGACATTTGCTTGGAGTATCATCGCCGATGCTGCCGCGAAGGTGAGAGCGAGTGGTCGATGATGATCAAAGATGATTTTCAGGAATACAGGGAAAACGAAAAATGGAGAACGTGTTCATAGAACAAGGGACAGTATTTGTCTATTTGAAAAGCATGATGTGTTCAAACATGATGTGTTCAAAACATGATGTGTTCAAAGAACGATATTCAATAGTTGGAAATGGTCATGCTCGATAATACATGATGTATTGTATTGTATTTATTAAACTTCATTGATGATTCTGTTGATAAACATATTAATCAATTTACTATGCAATGTAACAAATCAATATTCTGTTTGTAAACATATATATCATATAAATCAATTTACAATGCAGTGGTGTATCGCAAAACAGAAGGATGATGAGATGATGATGTGTTCAACTTCAAAGAACAATTTTTAATAGTTGAAAATGGTCGTAAATATTCGATAACAGTTTGTTTTAGTGCATCACACTATGCATGTTTCCCGGCTCGACTGTAGGGTACTCGGTGCATCGGCCACCATTGGCATCCCAATGTAGGGGGAGTCCACCCTGGTATTAAGTTGATTGTACTGAAGGAAACAAATCAGAAATGTTTATTTTCTCAAGAAAACTTTCAAACATAGATGCACCCTAAATACATTCATCTATCCTATGATAATTCACTGTAGAAAGGGAGTGTTACCCACTATTTCCGTATTCTTTGAAGTTTTTTTGTCTGTTTTTACACCTTTTGTTATTATTGTGCAGTGATTTTATGTTAAAGGTAAAGACCAGTAATGGTCATGCGATTGCATTGTGAAAGAAACGTTGTGGAATCGATCAGAAAAGGTCGATCATCTAGCATCTAGCATCTGCAACTTCTGCAAGGTCAGTCTGGAATCATCAAAATGATAAGAAATTTGGCTCATTCTTCGTAAAGTTACAAGCACTATACACAGAAAGATGTATATGGGACTACCCTATCTCTCTCACCAGACCATGAGAGAAATAAATTTACCAAATATATGAATTAGTAGGCGGTTTCCCGGCAAATTTTTTATCATCATGTATTAGTCAAAACATATTCTTTCACATGATTGGTAATGAGAGCTTCCATTTCATTTTTTGAAATTGGGGCGTTGCCAATACTGGTCTTTACCTTTAAGGCCTAAAAAAACAATGTTGTATTACCCTTTGCGACCGACCCCCAAATTTTGAAATCTACGGTCGGCTTTTTTAAAAAGCATTCAAAACTGAGAATAATCAGCCCAAAGACGGAGAAAAAGAAAGGAAAGAGAAAAAAAAAGATTACCGACCAACCCATGTTTTGGCACCTAAAGGGCAATACAACATCTTTTTTTAGGCCTTATTGTTATCTTAATGTATTTACGAATTATAGGTAAACGGAGTTAAGTCTTTTTTTCAATTCTGTTTGTTGCTACAACAGGCAGTCAGTGAAAACGAATTCGTTTGATAAAATCATGGAAATGCAGGCATTACTTTAAACAAACAGAACATTTTTATTCCTAGCTCATTTTTACCTGATTGAGATGTCATATGAAAGGGCAAAAAATGAACTTGCTGGAATTTTTTTTTTTTTTTCCCCTTTGAAATTCAGATAGCGTCCACCAAATGACTTTTTGGTACCCTTTCTTCAAATTTATTCTAATCACTCATGCGTGAAATATGCATCATATAAGTTGCACCAACTGAAAGAGGAGGATCTAAGCTTTACAAATATGTGTCATTTATTAATTATAATTTTGATTAAGTTACGATAAAACATCGATAATTCTCGGTTTAGTTTCTTCCGGAACGCACTGCATAGAGTGAAATATCTTGTATTTGGTAAGATATTGTTGTAAAATACACTAATTTAATCTTACATATCATATTGCCCTGATTGCAATGTCCTCTGGGCGACATCAAGGGGTTATTACAAAAGAAAGCCAGCTGATTTCCGTGACCACACACGCCCTATATTTATTGAGCTGCAGCGCCTGACTGTTAATGATATTCATTTTCTTCCAACTGCCCTTTTTATATATCGCTCACCTGCTTATCTCTAAGATGTTATTACTGTATCACATTCATTATTGTGTTTTTAAAAATCACATCATATAAGATTATCTTCTTAATTTCTAATAATAGAGCCTTTTCAATTTTCCCATATTTTTGTTACATGTTGTATTGTGTTTATTAAATTTTATTGATGTACATCGATAATCTGTTCATAAACATATAAATCCATTTACAATACAATGTAACAAATCAATATTATTTTTGTAAACATTAACATATATATCATATAAATCAATTTTCAGTGCAGTGTATATAGCAAAACAGAAGGAAATTGTATACAGCAGAAAACGTCTTTTTTTTTCCTTCTTGTAATAACATGACACATAATATCATGCGTAAAGTAAATAATATCATGTACCATAATACATCCGAAGATTTAGATATATAAAACCTAACATAGCAATTTTCTAAATAAATTATAACTCATGCTATACAAAATAGGTAAATGAAGTACATGGACTGCCTAAAATAATGAAGTGATAGTACTTATACATATTATATGCGACCTACTGTAACATTAAAACCACAAAACATAAGATTGTAAATGTTTACGTTGTCATTACAAACTGAAGTATGTAAACGTTAACCCTCAGTGCAATTACATATTTACGTTAATTTTTGGAGATTAAATAGCAGGGCTATTCTATTCTATTTTATGACATTGTATGAATTGTTTATAGTTCTTTGTATGAAATATATTTTCTATATATTTCTAATATAATATATATTTCATAAATGTTATGAGGGGTAGTACGAATGCGGTTATATATGCATGATGGGGCAGTAGCCAATAAATATGTCTCATATCACGAAAGTAAATTTTACTCATGCATACCTCGTTTATTAGAAATAAGAGTGAGATATAATTAAAATGATACTATACCGATCTCCGGTGCTTTCGTTATTTTTTGTCAAGAATATTTTATTGTACAACATAGCTGTCATCCCCTCATAGTTATAACATATCAAGTAATATATCAGTTCACCTTAATTGTATTTTATTTTGTAATTTATTAATTTGTTGTTGGGAGTGGGTTTTTTTTGGGGGGGGGGCTGGGGGGCACTGGAAGATTCAGGCTGGGAAAATATTTTTTTGTTGTAATTATTTGTTGTTATTAAAGAGGGTTTAAAAAAAGGTATTTATGAAGGACCTCAATCCCTTTGATAGAAATTTAAGGACAGAGCGATGCACAGAGTGGGACTTCTCCATTTTCATAAGATCTGTGGATATTTCGGGGTCATTTTTGTAGTCCTACATCTCCGAGTTGATTTGTTTTGAACAGATCCTTTCGTGACATCATTGCGACTTTTATTGATTCTTCGAGTGCTCCTCAATGTAATCACACATAGACATGATTCATTGAACCATATTTCTAGTGCTTACCGAGTCTGACGTTGCTATGGCGATGATCAAATACACGTTGCGAGAAAGAAGAATCACTTAAAGATGGTTAATGGTTAAAACAAAACAAACAAAAAAGGAAAAAACACTGTCACGAAACTTTTTGAAAACGATTGATGGAGTATATAAGAGTAATTGCATATTGCAGGGTTTCGGAACAATTAAACTGATTACAAGTTTACTAATTAAAATCTTGCTCAAAAACATCATATATTCTAAGTGAAAATTAAGGACTGCGCAGAGTTATAAATTATAGAACTGAAATAGCACACAAAACAAGTTGGTTCAACATTTAAACTATTTCTAGTCGTATATGTAATATTAGGGGATGGCAGACTTATGTGATGTCGTTTCTACGATATTGCTTCCACATTAGAGTAAAAAATAATGAGACATTAATTATTTCATCTTTAAAGTCAATCCTCTCTTAAAACGTCGACGATCGGACGATGGTGATCTTGTAATCTACAGATTGTACTTTATCGACAAATAAAACCTTCCAGTATTTACAGAAAGCTAATATATTGATCAGCAAATAGAACAATATTTCCAAGGTTAGTTCGAGTAAATCTGCTTTTTGAGAGATCAAATAAGGGCGTATTCATACGAGCGATTGACAGATTTTGTCTTTCCTATATACGTTACTGGCGATGTTGATACTTCACACATTCTTATGATTATTTGTTCTGAGATTAAACATTAATCAGGCAAACTTCTTTTATGTGATTTCACACGCTATAAAAGAAGTGTCATGTAAGGAATCGTATCTTTAAAAAAATATTTTTCCGTGTTCAGAGAAAGAGAGAGAGCCTAGAGAGAAGGGGGGGGGGGCGAGTGCCGATTCATCCCCCACCCTAGATCCGCCACTAGGATATGTCAGGTTGTTCTTTACGGAATGGGAGGGGCATGTGCCCAAATAATCATGCAACACAAGGACTAAACCAATTAAGAGAATCATAAAGTGAATGTTTGAAAGAAAGTGGATAAATAAATCTTTTATGCATTTCTTTTTCTCTGGATTTTGTTTTTAATGTTCATGTAATAATAATAATAATAATAATATTTAGCTTTTATATAGCGCTTAATACAGATGTCACTAAGCGCTTAACAAATATGGATGTTCCTATCAAAATACTTCCAATGCCAATGTAGTCTACAGATGGAAAACGGTGCACTCTCAAAAATGACAGAACAACAAAGTGATATATCCTCTTATAAATCTTTATATTTTAATCGTTCAACATATATTTTGCTGAGTATGAGTACATTGTATATACAAAATAATAAAAACAATGACAATTATTTATACATTTTTACGTTTGCTAATTCATGCTTTCTCAAAATAAATACATCTGTTAGTCCTAACACGTATCCAGTCAGATATTTCTATAATTCAGAGTTTGTCACAACATATCTAAATAGATATACAAGTACAACTGGACATCAAATTGATGCACATTTTGTTTCTCCACATATTCACAGATACTCAAATTTTAGGAAAAGTTTTCTCACAAGGTCAAATACACAAATCGGGCATAGTTTTTCCACAAGTTCATAACACTTTGCACACTTTTCTTTCACATATTCACAAATACTCAAAATTTGAGCAGTTCTCTCACAAATTCACAAATGAATTTGGGCAATTTTCCCACAAATTCGCAATCATTTTCTGCACGCTTCATTCACAGTTACTGATTCATACTACATAAAGGCTATACAGTGCGTCCCAGAAAAAACGAAACCGAGAAGTATCGATGTTCTATCATAACTTAATCACAACTATAATTAATGAATGATACATATTTGGAAAGCTTAGAGTCTCCTCTTTCATGTGATGCTACTCAGATAATGCACATTTCACGCATGAGTGATTAAAAGCAATTTGAAGGAAGGAAACCAAAAAGACATTTGGCGGGCGGTATCTGAATTTCGAAGAAAAATTCACATTTCTAGAAAGTTGAGTTTATGCCCTTTCATATGACACCTCAATCAGGAAAAATGACCTAGGAATGACAAAGTTCTGTTCGTTTAAAGTAGTGCTTGCATTTCCATAATTTTATAAAAACGAATTCGTTTTTACTGGCTGCCTGCCGTATCAATAAACAAAATTAACAAAAGACTTAACTCCGTTTCGTTGACAATCAGTCGTAGACGAGAGTCTTCATGCATGGCTGATTGTCAACGAAACGGAGTTAAGTCTTTTGTCAAATCTGCATTTTGCTACGGCAGGCACCCAGTGAAAACGAATTCGTTTGTTAAAATTATGAAAATGTAAGGGCTACTTTAAACAAACAGAACTTTGTTATTCCTCGCTCATTTTTCTTGATTGAGGTATCATATGAAAGAGCAGAAAATGAACTTTCTAGAAATATGAATTTTTCTTTGAAATTCAGATACCGCCCGCCAAATTACTTTTTGGTTTCCTTCCTTCAAATTGCTTTTAATCACTCATGCGTGAAAGAGGAGACTCTAAGCTTTCCAAATATGTATCATTCATTAATTATGGTTGTGATTAAGTTATGATAAAACATCGATACTTCTCGGTTTCGTTTTTTCTGGGACGCACTGTATAGTTCTAACAAAAGATGCAAAAACAATGAACTAAAATGTTATTGTGTACCTAAATAATTTAAACATAATCTTCTTACTAAAACACCTTCGTGGCTGGGAAAACACATTTCATATATTCATATTTCATTACAAGAGATCAACAGTTTGTATATGTGTTGTACTACTACAGAATTCAATCAAATAGTGTTATAATGGTAATTTAAAATGTGAAAATAGTCACATTAAAAAGCGCATCATGCCAAAACAGCTACATGTATGATTACTTTATCCAAGCTCATGAAAGTGATCAGTAATACAATAGGGTGAACACCTAAATGGTGTTGAATTCCCCATGAGATCCCACTACTATGCGTGTCTTTAAAGGCATTGTTTAACAATGTTTCAAGTTTTACAAATCTGAGATGCATGGCCCTACCTGTTATCAGTGTTTGTGATATGGTGTAATATTGAAGCCCTAAAAAAATTGCGCTTCAAAATGATCATGAAGTACCTCAAAAAATTAAAAATATTTGAGTGACCGGTTTTACCATACATATTTTCCTGACTGACCTAAAGGTATATGATTATGATTGCAGCATGAGCTAAATCCCGGATTTTGTTTAGAATCTGAGGCAAAGATACTCAATCCCTTTAAGTTTCCACTGCTACATCTACGATCTACAGCAGATGGTAAATTTTCATATTCCTCTCTTTGCATAGGTTGTAAACGATCAACATTTTGCAGACTTTCTCTGCAAGTTATTTCCCTTTCCTTGATAATAATAAAATTATTAGATCAATTTATATAGAGCAGCTACTATATAAATATACCCTATTGTGCTGTGATGAAAACAAAACAAAACAGTACTCCTTTAAATACACACCATAAATAACTATTCAAAAGCTCCTATAACTAATGCATTTTCAACAAAACTTTAAAGTCAGGAAGAAAGAGAGGAGGGTTTTCTTATATCTAGTTGTAGGTTATTCCAAAGCTTTGGAGCGGCGCAGCTGAAAGCACAATCTCTGAGAGTTTCTTTTGTTTTTGTCTGAGGTTGCTTTAGAAGCAGCTTGTCCAGTGTACGTCGTAAGTTATGTGCATACGAATGTGATTTAAAAGATAATACACCTCTGGTTTTCCAGGATATTCATGAGAATATAACAAACAAGCACTGAATCACTTATAATCTAAGAGCATTGCAAACACTTTTATCTTTTAAAGGACACATAAAGGATTATCATAATTACTGAACTGTGCAGAGGCACTTTAAACAGGTCTGCCTATCAGACTAAGACAATCAACAATGTTTTCAAAAGTTATATATGACTCTATACAATATTTAACAATGTGATATTAATATACGTATCAATAACTGTGACTTTCACTAACTTACAGGGTGCAGTGCATGGATTATACATTATAAATATCTATACACATTTACATGTTTATAGGCATGAAACTTAACTACCACTTGCCAGCAGCATGAACCCCCTTGGATTACAAGGAACCTTTCGTTTTCATTAACTACAAGTCAGAAATAAGTTGTATTACAAAACACTAATCACAATAGAAATATTCTATCACGCATAAACCAGCACAGAGAAAATCATTATTGCACTTTTTGTCACTGATTTCAGCCTCCTCTTAATACCTATATCTTCTCTCTCGAATGCGTCACTTGAGGTTATAGTTGGGTCAGATGGGGAGGGAAAGGGGCTGCTTTTTTTAATTTATAAGCTTGTCAGAGATTTAATGTGTACAAAAATATCACTAATTTCTGTTTTTCTCTAAAGAGTCTTCTCCCTCG
This sequence comes from Strongylocentrotus droebachiensis, assembly GCA_035222895.1. NCBI lineage: Eukaryota > Metazoa > Echinodermata > Echinoidea > Camarodonta > Strongylocentrotidae > Strongylocentrotus > Strongylocentrotus droebachiensis. Next base: position 55,991 of record JAVYIG010006690.1, on the reverse strand, counting down.
GGGCGCTACATATTTGGGGGTCATTTGAACATCTGTGATTTTCATTATGATTATAGGCCTGTCTTCATCAGCTCGAGATTGCCAAATGTCCCGCTATTTTAACTATCCCGATTGCAAATTATCCAGTTAATTTGTGTATTCATCAGCCCAAAGTTGCAATTAGCGGGATATTTGGTCGAGATGATCATCCCAAGATATCTTGGGCTAGTTTGCAAAATATCCCGCTATTTGTCCAGTGCCTCTTCACCAGCCCGAAGACTCGCACTATGCGTGAACGCTGAGCAAAATATCTCAAGCTAATTTCTCAAGCTCAAGTTTCAAGGTCGAGTCTCGAGCTGATGAAGATGCGATTTTTAACTTCGGGATTATTTCCCAAATCAGAAATAGCGGGCTATTTGGCAATCTCGAGCTGATGAGGACATACCTAATTGCACAGCAACACACATGTACTTGTAATTCCAAGCAAACCAAACCCCGCTATGACAGCTCGAATCCTGTGTTACTGGTGATTGCATAACGTAGCTTCTCCTTCAGTGTGCTCTTCTTCTGGTAGTTGGGCAGCTTGAGAAGATTGAAGCAGGTCGACGAGGTCGGGAGGCGGCTGACCGGGTCGCGACGCTGGATACGTAGAAAGCCTCGCAGTACACTTCCAACTGTATCCCCAGTATCCTAGGACAAGTAGGTGACGCACAAAAAAATAAAATGATTCTACATTACAGGGAAAATCCACACTGATTTTTGTATAACTGAATCTATCTATCTATCTATCTAAGTATCTTCTCTCGGTTCGGAGGTTGATTGCAACATCTCTCCATTTCACTCTATCTTCTGCCATTCTGGTGCACTCTTGCAGTTTTAGTCCACTCCAGTTCTTGACATTCTCTTCCCAGTTGATTCTGGGTCTCCCTCTATGTCTACTTCATAATTTATAATAATTTATAATAATTACTTTCACAGGGGGGCCTACACCCTACAAGCTCTGCTTTTTAGTCGGCCCTCTTTCCCTTTTGATTCCATATTTTGTTAATGTATTGTATTATGCAAATTGATCGATATGTATATTAATATGTGAATATGTAAAAATGTACAATCATTGTAAATATGAAAAATTGAAAGAGGAAAAAAAGAATAGAAAGGGAGAGGGTCGTCATGTTTACATGTGCATTTGGTCATAATTCACTGACACCAGACTTGGTGGAAATACCATGAATGGTTTCATCTGAAGTCCACTCAAGCATACCCCAAGTATCTTGGAGAGTTTTCAGGTGATGGAAACGTTAAGATAATGACTTTACTATATGGCGGGATGGGTGGAAAATACAAAGCATTACATAAGGCCTGTTGGTTATAAAACGGAAGGCTAATCCTGGTGATCGACAACACCTGGAACCTGTTATTAGGTAAACACCTGTATGGAGTCGAATTCCCCATGAGGGCCGAATAGTTCACTGACACCAGACTTGGCGGAAATACCATTAACGGTTTCACCTGAAGTCCACTCAAGAAACACCCCAAGTATCTTGGAGAGTTTTCAGGTGAGGGAAACGTTAAGATAATTCCCTATGAGAGCTCGCTACTATGGTCTTGTTGATTTTTTTACCTTTAGTGGATCTTTATTTTTTGAATAGCAATTGTGTTCATTACTTAAGGCATAACATAGAGCTTTTTATAAGTCCAATAGCTAAAAGCTTTGTTTGATAGTTAATAAAATGCAAAATATACCAAATACTGAAAGAAGTTCCAGGAATGACAAAATTGCGCATTGGGAAGGAGGTGTCAGATGGAGCAAAATTGACCAAACTTGGGGGACTCTGCCTGCAAAAGCCAATGGCTACACCTAGGCTGGAAGTCCATTGGTAATGACTTAGATAGTCAAAATAACTTTAAGTAGTAAAAAACGATGGGCTAGACAGTGTGACCATTTTGGGACAGGCTTTTGCTCTATAGGATATTTACAGTTAACATACCCTTTTTATGCCTCCGTTACGAAGTAGCCGGAGGCATTATGTTTTCGGGTTGTCCGTCCGTCCGTACGTCCGTCCGTCCGTACGTACGTCCGTCCGTACGTCCGTACGTCCCGTTCTCGTGATCGCGTTATCTGAAGAACCGATTGATGGATTCCTGCCAAACTTTGGTCATGTATGTATCTTGCAGAACCGATGAACTGATTAGATTTTGGGGTCACGAGGTCAAAGGTCAAAGGTCACAGGGCTCATTATGTATGCAAACACAGCTCGTGATCGCGTTATCTGAAGACCCGATTGATGGATCCCTGCCAAACTTTGGTCATGTATTTATCTCGCAGAGCCAATGAATTGATTAGAGTTTGGGGTCACGAGGTCAAAGGTCAAAGGTCACAGGGCTCATTATATATGCAAAAACAGCTCGTGATCGCGTTATCTCAAGAACAGATTGATGGATTCCTGCCGAACTTTGGTCATGTATGTTACTTGCAGAGCCGATGAACTGATTAGATTTTGGGGTCATGAGGTCAAGGTCAAAGGTCATGCGGCTCATTATGTATGCAAAAATGGCTTGTGATCGCATTATCATTAGAACAGATTGATGGATTCCTGCCAAACTTAGATCATGTATGAATCTTGCAGAGCCAATGAACTGAGTAGATTCTTGGGTCACGAGGTCAAAGGTCAAAGGTCACAGGGCTCATTATGTATGCAAACACAGCTCGTGATCGCGTTATCTGAAGACCCGATTGATGGATCCCTGCCAAACTTTGGTCATGTATGAATCTTGCAGAGCCAATGAACTGAGTAGATTCTTGGGTCATGAGGTCAAAGGTCATGGGCTCATTATGTATGCAAAAATAGCTTGTGAACGCATTCTCATTAGAACTGACAGATGGATTACTATTTAACTCAGGACATCTTGCAGAGCCAATGTACTGAGTATATTTTAGGGTCATGAGGTCAAAGTTCAAAGGGTCATATATGTATATGAGAAATTGCTTGTAATCACAATATTCTGAGAACCTGTTAATGGATTACAAATGAACTTGAATTTGAAAAATTTCTTCTGTTTTGGTTTGTAAAATTGCTCTATGACGGAGGCATCATTTTCGACTGCGCGCAGTCGAATTCCATCTAGTTTTACAAAGTTTTTGTCATTTTCTAAGAATGCGAAAAATTTGACTTATCCTGATTTACATTTCTTGAGAATGTGTAACAGTAAAGCTTACATCTGAAAGTATTCAACAAAAGCCTAATTCAACAGGGTAATGTCGCTATGGACATGGACTTTAGCCTCTGATACTAAAAAGCATTTGGAAAGTTGCGAAATGTGGTTTCTAAGAAGAATGATGAAAATCCCCTGGACTGACAAAGTTAGTAATGAGGAAGTTCTTACACAAGCTGGAGTGCAAAGGAAAATGATACGTGAGATGTTGATTAGGCAGTTGAAGTTTATGGGTCACATTACACGTAAAGAAGGCTTAGAGAACCTTGCTTTGACAGGGAAAATTGTGGGAAGAAGGAGTAGGGGAAGAAGGAGGATACTTTGGATGGACAGTCTGCAGAAATTGTTGGAAGAGAGAGGAGTGAAAGAACTGGGAGTGGTACTAATACAGAAGGCTAGGAGCCGAGGGTTGTGGAACAGCATGATCGCCAAAGTCAAACGATATGGCACTTAGAGAGAGAGAATGTCGCTATTCATAAGGACCGCTTTTCATAATTTGAGAAAAGGGTCATTATTCATAAGGGACATTATTCATAAGGACATTTGTTCATACTCAAAGAAAATGATCGCTATTCATAATAGGAGAAGAGGGTCACTATTCTTAAAAGGAGAAAAGGGTCGCTATTAATAATGCGGAATGAGGGTCACTATTCATAAGGGTCATTATTCATGAGGACCGCTGTTCATAATCAAAGAAGAGGGTCACTATTCATAAGGGTCATTATTCATAAGGACATTTGTTCATAATCAAAGAAAATGATCACTATACACAATAGGAGAAGAGGGTCACTATTAATAAGGAGAAGAGGGTCATTATTCTTAAAAGGAGAAAGGGTCACTATTAATAATGCGGAATGAGGGTCACTATTCATAAGGGTACTTATTCATAAGGACCGCTGTTCAAAATCAAAGAAGAGGGTCGGTACTCATAATATGAGAAGAGGGTCGCTATTCATAACACAAAATCGGGGTCGTTATTCATAAGGGGCCCCTTGAGTAAAAAAAGGAAGAGGATTCGGGGGGTGGGGGGGTGGGGGGGGGGGGGGCAAATGGCATCTAACAACATTTTGAGTAAGAAAATTTGAAAAAATATAGTGAAGAATAGAGAAAATAAGGGAAAAATCAGGAAATCAGGATAAAATAGGAAGAACAAAAATTGGGGAAAAAAAAAAAGAATAATCGGGAAACCGATTTAAATTGGGTAATTATCAGGCCTGCGCTATTCATAATAGGAGAGGGTCGCTATTCATAATACGGGATGAGGGTCGCTATTCATAATACGACAAGAGGGTCACTATTCATAATCCGGGATGAAATACTTATATTACCTGATCATCGCTGACTTCCACACATCTGATAGAGAATGGAGGTTCCAGGTGAGCAAATCCAAGCAAAGGAGGTTTGGAACAGCTCGTCACAAACTAGGAGAGGAGAGGACAAAATACAAGGAAAATGAGTTTCATTCATCGTACATCTGGACAAAAAATTTAACAAAATGGTGAAGGCTATAATCAATCAATACAAAATGACAAAATTCCTATAATAAATAAATAACTAATATGGTTAATTATATAGCGCCGGTATCCATCAGGTTTTGACGCTCATGGCGCTTTACACATATTACCCTGGTCGTAGTCGAGCTGCCAAAGTAACTAGCGCTCAAGCATATCGGGTACCCATATAAATCCTTACGCAGGTTCTGATTATACTGGAAAAAAACAAGACAATGTACAAAATAATATTATACCGGTAATAGAAGAGAGTGTATGGTGGAGCTATAGATAAAATATAGCTACAGAAAACTCAGGGATGACACCATTTTCCTTCCATCAAATTTGTATATTTATATTAGGGATCTGAGTCTGACTGACAATAGTGAGATTATTCGAGGGATAGATTACTTTATCAATTCTTTGACTCTCTTTCTGCCACACGATAATCTCCCGGTGTCACATTGTTGGTTATTGGTTATTGGTGGTTATTTTACCTGACTGCTAAGAAAGCATAAATGCTTGTAAGTAAGCAACCAGACGGCCGACAGCTTTAGGTCCTCTCCGAGGGATCTGGTAATGAGGATTAATGCCTTTAAAAGGGTACTAGCGCATCGACTTGGTTTCGAACCCGGGTCACCAGATTACGAGACCACTGTTCTACCAACTGAGCTATCGCGCCTCCTTGTATTTATCATGGGATGGATATACCAAAGGCTTCAAGATGATTGTAATTGTTTCCAGTGCAATATTAATGAAGGCCGGTGTAGCAAGGGTGGCCATTGAGTTAATCAAGACTGGATTAGACAGTTTTGCATATTGGTGTTGCACAAGGTAATCCTTCTGTCAATTGATGGACAACTCTCCATGCCTTTTGTACATCAAATTTCATGTTTTTCCTTCTTTCTTGTGATTGAGATAATCTACTCCCCTGAAAGCAAGATATAGAATGCAAAATGATATTCTACTTCACATATTATGAAGTCGGATCAAGAACACAAATAAATACGAAGAAAACATGAAATTTTATGTACAAAAGGCATGGAGGGTTGTCCACAGATGATGTCATCAAATTGAATACCGCCCTCTACTGACTAGTCATTTAAAAGCTCTTATTCCTTGCCCGATTTTTTTCAAATTTTCACTGATTTTATTCAAATCTTTTAAACTTTACAATAAAAGTAACTAAGTATGAAGGTTTTGGTTCCCTTTAATTGTTAGATGCTGCTTATAAGTATCGGCTTGCACGGTGGTGTAGATATGCAGTAGGCTTAGGCCAAAAAAAAATTGTTTGGTTGTCCTCGATTGCTTTTCTGGAGTAGGGGCGGGCGGGCGGATTTTTTTTTTTTTTTTTTTTAATTCATTTTTTGTGTGTATTTTTTTGATTTTTTTTTTTTTTTCCCCATTTTTTTTTTTTTTAAATAATTTTTTTCCATAAAAAAATAAATAATTGGGATTTTCAAGCATTTAAACAAACAAAGTCTATAAAAAACTTTAATATGGTAAAAGACTAGTTTAATGTACAATGAATATCAAGACAAACACAGAAAGTATTTTGGGCTTTGAAATACAGCACCTTTTAAATCTCCATTGTACTACTTATAGCTACTTGCGCCCTCTATGTAGCAAACAATGCCTAATCGGTGACCATTCGTCCCCATGATCCTCTTTATCTTATATTAACTGAGAGCTGATTTGATGAGATAACCACCTGTCCAGTGACCTTGCAGGGTGATCTAATCCCTCCTGTAAACTAGTACAGATGGGCTTTAAAATGAGTTTAAGAATGCTCAGAACCTGATTTGAATGAACAGGATTTTTACATAGAAAAATAAAAATGGCAAGTTTAATAAATACCTAATTGCGTACTGAAAAGATCAAACTGGCAACGGGACGCATTTTGATCCTTGCAAATGCATAAAATGGTATGTTTGGCATTTAAGATTGCTCCCCCCAAAAAAAAAAAATAAAAAAAATTAAAAAAATGAATAAAAAAAAAAAAAAAATGAATTAAAAAAAAAAAAATATTAAAAAAAAATAAAAAAAATACGAGCGGCCCGAAAATGACGAGCGGGCGGTCGAGGACAACCAAACAACTTTTTTTTTTTGGCCTTACGGTTGCACCATGTGAGAGAAGGGGGGGATTGGGGAGTCCTGAAGAGGACTGTTGGTAATCTTTCTTTCTTGAGTGTGTGTAGTCCTGAAAAGGACTGTAATCTTTCTTGAGCTTCTAGTTGGAGAGGATGGGTTCAACGTTTCAAACAGGTTGACTATCCGTCACACTCAAGACAGAAAGATTACCGACGGTCCTTTTCAGGACTCCCCAATCCTCCCCCCTCTCTCACATGGTGCAACCTTAATCCTACTGTATTACTGAATTGTTGAGTACCAAGCCTGAGATAAATCTGATATCAACCAGGAAAATCCAACCCTAGATAGCAAACTACTCTAGAAGAGAGCAGAAAAATCAGAGAAGTACATGTTGACTGATGAAAGTTTGAATGAAATAGGGAAAAAATGAGAAAGATAATATGAATTTTTAAAAGTTGCCATCACTATAGATATGTGCTCTTCAAATTGGCTGAATTGGTATTGTTTCTGTGATGTAGTGTGACTTGGAAGTGTCTTTTCTTGTAAGAGAACCTATGATAATATGCTTTCCACAATGTATGTTGAGTAGTGCCCAGAGGGAGAAGGGGCTTAGGAAAAAAACAGAAATTAATGGTATTTTTATGTACGTGACAGACAAGAAATATTGATGACCACGTCACAATCCAGTAGTCCAGTACCAAAATTGGTGATTAGAGATTCGCTAGCTTCAGTGATCTCATTTTTCAAACATTGCTAACTATCTTATTATTGGTCCAATTCATTTCAAACTTTAACCATTCTGTGTCTCTGTTGTTCTTCTTCCATTCAAGTGCACTTATTACAAGGGTTGGAATGCCCTTTAAAGGGTCGTTTAACAATGTTAAATCTGAGATACACGGCTCTACGTGTTATCAGTGTCTTTGATATGGTGTAATATTGAAGCCCTAAAATAAATTGCGCTTCAAAATGATCATGAAGTGCCTCAAAAAGGTAAAAACTTTTGAGTCACCGGTTTTACCATACTCGTCTTTCCCAATAGACTGTAGTGTTATAAAAAACCGTTAAGAAAACAAATTCTGAAATTTCTATTTCAAATCATAAATATCTTGATAATCAGACAGGTGATTGGCATGTAAGAGTCATGGGATTCATGTATGACCTAAAGGTTTATAATTATGATTGCAGCATGAGCTAAAACCAGGAATTTCTTAGAATCTGAGGCAAAGTTACCCAATCCCTTTAAAGAGAAGGTTGAGTTCTGGGAAGACGTGAAAAATAATTTGTGAGCGTTATCATTCTTATTATGCAAGTGTGGAAGAACATCAGATAAGACATGTTCCCTGAAAAGCATGGCCCTTCAAATGCCTTCATATTCTAAATATGTCATGTAACATCGTAAAACTCCGGGGTAGGATTTTTACGCCACGTGTTTGTGTAGTCCCATATACATCTTTCTGTGTACAGTGTTTGTAACTTTACCAAGACTTGGCCAAATTTCTTATCATTTTGATGATTCCAGAACCTTGCAATACACACAAATTCTTATATGCTAGATGATCAACCTTTTCTGGTCAATTTCACACTGTTTCTTTCACAATGCAATCGCATGACCAGAACTCAACTTCATCTTTAAGTGGAAATAAAGTACAGTTGTAAGGCATAATTGACTTTACAACAAGTCGTAGAAGACAAACGGAAAGCTATCATACCTTGAGGAAGAGCCCCCTCTCTTGGAAGGTGAAGTCATTGCTGAGGATGTCAAATAGCCAGTTGATCACCCGATGGGAGTTGTGAAACCCTCCGTAGTACTGCGTGTGCTTCCTGAAACAGATCAAATGGACAAATTATATGGACCGTGTATGCATTTTGATGTAAGATGACATCCACCTTCCTATTCAAATCAAGAAGACTTTGCGAGATGAAATACGGCTTTTTAGCATTTCTGAATCGGTGCATTGCGTGAACCAGTCATTGAAGGGATCTTTATCATTTCCATGTTTTCAAAAGAATTTAAAATATCATTATGAAGTTGATTAAACAATCAATATGCATCAAGATAGGTTTATTTAATTTCTAGATAGATGGATGCATGTCCAAGATACTAGAATCTTATTTTTCATTGTTCCTTTTGTTCCTTTGTATGTGTATCCATCATTTTGTACATTTGCTTTATACTGTGTTATGCTCTGAGAAAAATTCAATAAAGACTATTTGGAGAAAAAAATGAAAATAAGGGTCTTACAAACCTGAGATCATTCAAGTCCAGAGCGTTGACATCCCCTGAGATGAGCCTCTGGAGTTCAGGTCCAGAGAACCATGCCAACCATAGGGGGTTGACGAGGGAGAGGAAGCCTCGCTTGAAGGCACGGGTCTGCTCGCGGATCTGCTGGCACATGCGGAAGTGGGCCATCAGATGGATGTACTTGATCCTGGGTGGGCAAAGGGATCAGTACAAAATCACAATCATTGTCTTTATCGTAATCATCATTAAATTATAAAAATTATCTTCTTCTTTTTCACCTCCTCCTCTTTTTATCTTATTTTCTTCTTCTTTATCTTCTTCTCCTCATTGTTCTTCTTCTTCTTTTTTTTCACCTCCTCCTCTTTTTATCTTATCTTCTTCTTCTTCTCCTCATTGTTCTTCTTCTTTTTCTCCTCCTCCTCCTCCTCTTTTTCTCTTCTTCTTCTTCTCCTTCTTTTTCTTCTCCTCATTTTTCTTCTTTTTCATCTTTTTCTCCTCCTCTTTTTTATCTTGGCTTCTTCTTCTCCTCCTCATTGTTCTTCTTCTTTTTCTTTTTTCTCCTCCTCCTCTTTTAATCTTCTCCATATTGTTCTTCTTCTTCCTTATCTTTTTCTCCTCCTCCTCCTCCTTCTCTTGTTATCTTCTCATCATATTCTCATCTTCTCCTCCTCCTTTTCTGTGAATAGGAGGAATATGTGAATGGTATCTCACTTGTTTTGGTTGTTGACTGTGATAGCTTTGCCGCCGGGTATGAGTTCGTGAGTGATGAGCTTCCCCATGAAGTCTTCATCCAGAGAAAACCCCAGATCTAAATCGGCAACGTCGCCATCATAATGCTGAAATCAAGACGGAGAGAGGACTGATCAGATCAAAATCATAAGACTATTTCCAATGTTTTCTATCAGGCATAGCCCTCGAATGACAAACTGTATAACATATGTAGGCCTATCTCTACATACATTTGTTGGTATATCATAAGGGGGTTTATCAATGCCAGCAAGATTTATTCAAATACATCTTTTTCTCCATACTGTAGAATTTCTGCCACTTTATTTTCTAGAGTGAGACAACTCCAAATACGCCATTTTATTCTTTGTTTCTATATATCCTCCAGAACTATATGTCTTTCACCCAGGTATTGTTTCAACTCGCTTTAACATGTTGAATACTGATTCTAAGATTTGTACCTCATGCATTTTTTGCGAATCAACAGCTTTCTTTTTAATTCAAGCAAATCAAACATCAAACCTAAGGACTTGATGAGAAGCACTTACTTTGACAAATGTGAGATTCTTGTAGAGTTCTTTGTCCAGCGAGGGCAGTTCGTCAATCGGACTGTAGAGGGTGCTGTGAGTGTGATCCAAGATCTGACTCAGAAAGAAATGAGCGAACGGCACCTCCACTACGATTCCCTGGATGCAGTGAAGAAAAGTGTTGCAATGTGGTGAGTGTTATATTGAATATATCAGGGATGCCAATTAGAATTGATCAGAGGGCCTAAAAATCACCTAGAATGAGCTATTTTGTACTAAAAAAAGCCTAAACTAGGGTCTGAAAATAACTTGCCAGGGCCTGAATTCAGACTATTGCCTAAAAATTGGCATCCCTGCTATAAACAATATTACAATAAGGACAGAAGTGAGCAAAGCATGCTCTACTACTAGACTCTGGAAACAGACAAATAATGTATCAATGTGGTTTGTTAATCTGAATTAGAGCATTCCAAGAGTGTCTATTTTCATGCGACATTCTAATTTAAAGATAAAGGTGAGTTCTGGTAATGCGATTGCATGGTAAAAGTAAAGGTGTGGAATGGATCAGAAACAGTTGATCATTTAGCATGTAAGTATTGGTGTGCACTGCAAGGTTCTGGAGTCATCAAAATCATAATAAATTTGGCCGAGTCTTGGTAAAGTAACAAGCACTATACACAGAAAGCTATATATGGGACAACACACATGGTGTCGGGGCTATAGTACTACCTTGATTTCCTTGTCTTTCTATGCTCATTACTCAGCCAGTATACATTTTCTTCCAAAATGGTTTGGCACATGTCATTTATTTGTAGTCTTGAACATTGAGTGTAAGTTTCGTTTGATTCTGTGAGAATTAATTTTCTTTTTTTTTACCAGAACTGGAGTTTATCTTTAATATTCTTTCACATAGGAAGGAACAAAAGGTGGGAAAGCTCATTTTCGGCTTCACCTTGACCGGAATCAACCATGGCTTTTTTAACACTATTGTCCTGTGTAAATGCATATATTTCACACCTACCTCATAGACAGCTTTGCCAAGCATCTTGCCCACAAACTCAAAGAGAGGAAGATGATTCTCATTGATGTAAGATGTAGGGCTTGGGTATAATCTCTGTTCTTCTGTGGTCTAAGGTACAAAGATATAATGCAAAGAAAACTTGGTAAAATATATAAATTGTTGGTTAGAAGAAATGATTTAAGAGAGAAAAAAAACCCCCAAAACATGAGCTGTAGCCAAATAAAAATATATTGACCCACTGTTTTGCTTAAATTTTGATTGAAAGAGATTTTGACCTTTAATCCTCCAATTAGTTTACTAATACAATGATTAAACTACCTTTTACATTAAGGAAAAGAGCCCCTTTGTACCTCTACAATTAAACAAAAACTCTACCCTGGAAGAAGGATAATAATAATAATATGTCTTGTTTACCCAGGGTAGCCTCATCAGTATTCATACTGTTCTCCCTGAGGGACCTGCAATCATATTATTACACCGGTCATGGGATTCATGCTTACCCGCACACAATGTATGCACATTCTCCACTCCCTGGGGAGCATTCCAACCCTACCCCAACCCCTTTAGGCTCAAAAGAGCCTCACTGTTAATTCCTAATTTTCATTCTGCAGGTGAGTAATAAGTATCTCTTCCAAGCACTCTCTATTTGTTATGACAATTAACCCATTCCCTGCGGGAACCGAGTGGTCTCTGTATTAAGACTATGGGAATGTGAGAATCCAGTAGTGAACAGATTACATGCTCTTCACTAACATGCAAGCAAAAGTGACACAGTCTTCAGAATACAGCTCAAGGGATGTAGTGTCCAAGATATAAATATTCAGCGCATTATTCACATTAGTACAGTAGGCTTGCGGGTGCACCATGTGAGAGAGAGAGAGAGGATTGAGGAGTCCTGAAAAGGACTCTGACTCGGTAATCTTTCTTGAGGGTTGTCCTGAAAAGGACTTTTTGTTATCTTTCTTAGCATATAGTTCTATTAAAAAAGGAGAACTATAGCGCTTGGAGAGGATGAGTGGCTCGACGTTTCGAACAGGTTGACTATCCGTCGACGGACTCCTCAACCCCCTCTCTCTCTCTCTCTCACATGGTGCACCCGCAAGCCTACTGTATATCTACATCACCATGCAAGGCGACATTTATAAGCAGCATTATTCACATTTTCAAGCGAATCTGTATTGGAGGAGCAGGTCTTTGAAAGTTTAAAACAGATCATCATCATCATCATTATTCCAGTTTATCAGCCTCCAAGTAAAAAGTCTTTCCACCCAGGGGAGTGTTTCACAAAGACTAAGATTTACTTTAAGTTGGACTAAACTATGGCAAGCCATTCATGCCACTGGTTGCTCTCACTATATGATCTTTATATATTTGTTCACAACATTTCAATTCTGTAGATTTGTGACCATGATTTGTATGTCCCTTAAGAAATCAATTCCAGGAATGCTTAGAGGAACTAGTGGCATGAATGGCCTGCCATAGTTAAGTCTGACTTAAAGTCATTCTTAGTCTTTGTGAAACACTCCCCTGGGTGGAAAGACTTTTTACTTGGAGGCTGATAAACTGGAATAATGATTCAAACATTTGAATCTATCACAAGCTAAGTACCTTGAACAGGTTGAGTGAAGGGTTGAAGACGGTCTTGATAATCTCTTCCAGGAATTCTTTGAAGACACCATCTTGGTCGATACCTGCTTCATCGAGACCCTGACAAAGAAATCAAAATAGAATAACAATGATAGGAATATATAGTAAAACCTGTACACAAAGATTACTCAAGGGAGACAAGAGAAGTGGGCTTAAAAGGCAGGATGTGTTTATTGACAGATTACTTTAGTACAGGTTTCAGTAGAAAACAATATTCAAAGAAACTAAAATACATGTAAGTGGCCTTTATAGACAGGTGGTCTTTCTATATAGGTGGTTGCTATGGCAGGTGTCACTGTCACCTCACTTCGAGTCCATGTAATGCTTGAATACACATGCACAGGGCACTCAAGGCACTTCAATAAGCCAGTTCACGGTTGCAGTCTGAGCATGAGCAGATAAAGGTCATTGCAGAACAAATTTTGAAATACACGGAGACGAAATACTGGATACGTGCTCATGAAAGTTATGTAACATTATGCATTCATGCACATTCAGTGCACTCCATGATACACAGGTGGAAGTATTCTTTAAAAAGGGGAAACAAAGGCTATTTATATAGCACCTCCATGGCTGTAGTAGTGATTATTTCAAATGTACAAAGTGGGACGTCTTCATGTTTTGAAGATCTGTGGATATTCGGGGTCATTGCAGTAATGTGCTAACCGTGAACTGGTCTATTAAAGCCCATCTTTAGTTAAACTACCGATTTTGGTGCTCACTCACATCATTCAAGGATTGCTTTTCCTAACATGTACCCATGCACTACACCTGGGTAGAGATCAACACATATAGATCCTTGTCTTGCCAAAGGACATTATTTACCAAATTATCTGGTAATTTCTGGCTTTAAAGGTAAAGACCAGTATTGGAAACGCCCCAATTTCAAAAAATGAAATGGAAGCTCTTATTACCAATCATGTGAAAGAATATGTTTTGAATATTACATGACGATAAAATTTTTGACGGGAAACCGCCTACTAATTGATATATTTGGTAAATTAGTATATCTACATGTATATACTGTTAAGAGATACAAATGCATGTGTCGCGCACGTGTGTGTAGTCCCATATACATCTTTCTGTGTACAGTGCTTCTAACTTTATGAAGACTTGGCCAAATTTCTTATAATTTTGATGATTCCAGAACCTTGCAGTACATCTATGCTAGATGATCAACCTTTTCTGATCGATTTCACGACGTTTCTTTCACTATGCAATTGCATGACCATAACTGGTCTTTAGCTTTAACATGAAACCTACTAAAAAAATCAAACTTATAGAAATAACAGAACTTACGCTTGTTTTCTGTTTGACATGTTATTCAAAAATATTTATAAAAGCTTGGATAGCACTGTATCTGTACTATTAACAATAGTTTGGAGTTATGGATCATTTTCTATTTTTATTGGAGGTATTCTCTATTCCAATCCCCTGTTCTTTAGACATTACTTTATGTTTCATTTAATCTCCTAATCTTTATACCTGTTCATTGATGAAGTTCACTCTGATACATCCTTTCAGAGCCTGGGATGCCACGGATGCAAGCTGCTGATATCCATCCTAAGAAAGACAAAGGTCAAAGTTCATTGATATCGTAGAATTGGAAAATTAAAAACAAAACAAATATTAAAGGTATAGACCAGTTTTAGAAACGCCCCCCTCTCAAAAATGAAATGGAAGCTCTTATTACCAATCATGTGAAGGAATATGTTTTGACCAATACTGATGATACAAATTTTGCCGGGAAACCACCTACAAATTGATACATCTGGTAAATTATTATATCTATCCGCACTGGATAGATATCATGTAGTCCCATATACATCTTTCTTTGTACAGTGCTTGTAACTTTACCAAGCCTGGGCCAAATTTCTTAGCATTTTGATGATTCCAGAACCTTGCAGTACACAATAATACTTATATGCTAGATGATCAACCCTTTGTGATCGATTCCACAACGTTTCTTCTACAATGCAATCGCATGACCAGAACTAGTCTATACCTTTAAGTTGTACGGAGGGTGGTTGCCTAAAATGTAGTTTCCCTATTAGCTGGTTGTCCAAGGGCATAGTTATCAGGGGGTAGTAGTCTCTGTGTTACTGAAATAGGGGAGATTGTCAGGGAAGGGGGGGGGGGGATTGTCCAAGGGGTGTATTTGAGTCAGGGCTGTTGTCCTAGGGGCGCAGTTGTCTGGAGGTAGTTATCCTTGGGGTGCGGCAGTTGTCAAGGGGTAGTTGTCAAGGGAGAGGGGAGGGGGGGGGGGAGGGGGCACTTTCTTGAGGGTAGTTCTGGGCCCGTCTTAGAAATAGTTGATATTATTTGCTACTTATCTTGCGATTGATATCAATCAATATAGGAGACTGCAAATTTGTGATTGATTGGAGGACTTGCGATTGATTTGGATCAATCACAACTCTTTATAAGACAGGGCTTTGATATGCGTCATTGTCTGGAGAAGTGGTCTTAGGGGTGTCGTTCTCTTGAGGGAGGGGTCGTTAGGGGTCGTTTACAAGGGGTAAATGTCCAACGGTACATTGATGGCGTCTAGGGGCAAGGAATAGCTGTCGTAGACGCATTTCAAAAGGCTAGTTGAGAAGTGAGATTTAAAATTTGTAAATCATGTGACGATGCGCTTGAAGATAATTGAACAATGAAACTAAAGATGTATAAAAGTACTCGGATGTACTTAGGCGTTGTGGGGTGCACCTGTAATCCAGCTAACAATGGAAGTTACAAACTGATTCAGCCGAGGACGCAGGTTCGAAATTGAGTCACGTCTTTCGGATGGTGACGTTTAAAGGTTGGTCCCCAGACGTAAATAATCATATCCGATTGATACACATCTGTAAAAACCCAAAACACACACACACATTTGTATCTCACCTCTACAAGCCTAGATCTATGTACTGTGATGTATGTTGAGTGTGGCTGGGACATAGGAGACTCGGTATAACCTAAGGACTTCTTCTCATCGCTCACTCGTTTCCTGAATAGAATTACTCTCTGCAAGAACAAATTCAACAAAAGTGTAAATAATGAATACTGTCCAGTGTTAAACATACAAGTAGTACATCTAGTAGTACGACTAGTAGTAGACTACTTTTACATACATATACATCATGTAAATCATGCACAAGATATACCTACATTTTTTATTTTTTATTTATTTATTTAAAATGGTTTATTTCATTAAAAAACATTCGCGGCCCGAGAGCCGAATTGCAGTTTCTTTTACAAAGTATACATCAGTGACAAAGTAAAATTACACGTAAAACATTATGCATGGTAGCATTATGGTAGTAAAATTGGAATTCTTTTGTACATATGATATATAATTGTGCTTCAACGACCTTGGTACATGTACAGAAATTCGAATTGTATTACCATATTTGCAATAAAATTATATATTGAACTTATACAATATATGAATAGTAATACATGTTTTATATTCAAAAGAATTAAATGTTTTGGTTGGAAAATACATAGCCAGATGGGTAAGGTATGGTTATAGTGTTTTCTTCAATAACAGAAACAGAGACAACAACAGAAACCAAATCCAGGAATTATAAAATCAAATAGATGCTACAATGATTTAAACAAATTATCCATTGTAGGTAAAATGCAGAACATTTTGTGTTTGGGCCAATTTAGTAAAAGGTACATGTAGAATATTGCATAAAAAACATGGATAAAAGGTTGGCATTATAATATTCGATATAATGTGCATCATCTTGGGAATTGTTAAAAAGTCAAACAGAATTTCGTACAGTTAAATCTGATTTAGTTAAAAAAAAGTAAAATTCTATAGTAACATTATTCAAAAATGCATTCACATGTCACCCTTTTATTTAGGAAGTTATACCAGAGAAATAGAGAGAGAGATAGAGAAAGAGAGAAAGAAGGGGAGGGAGAGAGAGGGGGAGGGTGGGAGAGAGATAGGGAGAGAAATAGAGATAGAGAGAGAGAGGGGAGAGAGATAGAGAGAAAGAGAGAGAGAGAGAGAGAGAGAGAGAGGGAGGGGAGACAAAGAGTGAGAGTAACAAGACAGAGAGCTGCACAAGAAAGCCATGAAGAGGGTCTCCCCGCTCCGCAGCACAGCACTGACATAGAGGAGAAAAAAGGGGTCTTGAGAGAGTGAAAGTAGTAGAGAACAATGAATGTGTTCGTCGAAGGTGAAACTAGTAATTATTCAGTACTATGAGCGTTTAACAATCTGACTAGATATGGCAACGGACTGTTTCTATACCGTGTCGTTTTGCATGACATTTCAGTGAGCTTGCTTTTATTTCTTAGATTTCGAGAATGGGAGTCCCCACGTGTTTGGGGCAGCCAATGACTAAACTTTGACCCAGGCTCGAGCAACTTCTTCACAAATTTGAGGCACAGACATTCTCTATGGTCACTCAAAGAGGACACTTTACACAGTTGAAGAGCGTTTTGATACGAGACAAAACGTGGCCCTAACATGAGGCGGCACGCTCGCTTTTGAATTCTCTCTATTTGTTCATTTTGTTTGGCAGACAAGCCGGAGTTCCAAACGGGCACACAATATTCCAACACTGGCCTTATGTATGAACAGTAAATGAGCACTAGATCATCTAAGGGCAATCAAAATTTAGTGAGAACTCTCAGCATATGCAGCCTCATGTTTGCCTTCTTAACAATTTCATTGACATGAGAAGTCCATTTTAGATCTTTTTGGATGAAAACCCCTAGTAATTTGACACAATCTACTCGACTAATGTCATGTCCATCAATTTGGATGACAGGCGGTGGGGGTGGTTCACGCATGAAAGTCACTGTCATCACAGAACACTTTTTGTGGTTCAGTTTCATGTTGTTGTCTACAGTCCATTCTTGTAGGTTGCTCACGCTTGACTGGATATTCGGTGGGGATGGGGATTTCCTGCACTCTAGCATTGTTAGGTCATCCACATATTTCCAGTAAGACGACGGTGACCTCCGGCATGCCTCGTTGATGATAGCCAGGAAGTTAATAGGACCGAGTCTAGTCCCTTGTGGAGCCCCTGCAGAAACTTCCAGCCAATCAGAGAGCGTCGTTCGATATTTCACGCTCTGTTGTCGTTTGGTGAGAAAGTTCGCTATCCATGCTACAGCACCCGGACGAACATCCATCTGGAGCAGTTTGAGGACAGCTATATTGTGGTCTATCCTATCAAACGCTTTACTGAAGTCCGTTGTCACCATTGTAGTAATGATTTTGGGCTTGTCAGCGTTGCTGTGAATCATTTGTAGGAGATCAATCAAGTAGTGAGAGGTGGATATAGCCCTCATGTTCCCGAATTGTGCTGGGTCTATGGTGTTCTCCATGTCGCTGAAAGTCCACTTAGCAATGAACTTTTTCGGCTATCTTGGCAAAATGATCAGTCAAAGATACTGGTCAGAGGTTATCGATAGATGCTTGAGATGTCTTGGGAATGGGAACAACATGCGCTCTCTTCCAACACTCTGGTACAATGGACTGACTAAAAGATGCGTTTAGAATATCAGTAAGCGGAGAGCAAAGCTGATAAGAGAATTCATTGACAAGTCTGGCCAAAATGCCGTCCGGTCCAGGAGCTTTGCGTTGTTTTATGGCTTTCAACTCGCGATAAACTTCCCATGGTTGAACAAGGGGAAGTGGTTGGTCAGCCGGTAGATATGACGGCAAACTAGAAGGGTCCAATCTAGGAATGTCGTTTGCAATGTTCACAAAGAAGTTGTTGATCTTATTTGCCGCTGCGTCGAAGTCAGTAGGAGAAGTGCCTTCGATGCGAATAAGTGGAGATCTCGTCTGGCCAGTTGTCATGGTCTTTATATGCTTATACCATGACGCCGGGTTGGCATTTTTCAGTTCTGCCACACGGTTTTTGTAGTAGTCTTGTTTTGCATGTTCAATTTCACGAATAATTCGATTCCTATAATATTCCTATAATATATTTCTAAATAATCAAGACATGCAATAATTCAAGATTTAAGTGCTAAATCAAAGGGCATACACATTTTATAAGCAACATAATGTTACAAAATGTAACCACATGTGTTGCTATCAAATTAAATTCCTACACCACATTTGAGATTAAGGTTAGACTGCAATAACCTAAATCATGTTTACTGTGTAAAATGAGAGAATACAGTTAACAACTAAGTTATTCATAATTTATAAAATATTCCCTTTCCAAGTTTGTAATAATTTAAGAATGTAAAAAATTGAGTTGTCCCGATTGATGTTTTTTTTTGAGAATGTGACATATTAAAGCTAACATCTGAAAGTATTCAACAAAGGCATCAATTCAACCAGTCCACCTTTCATTCTCAGAGTTACGATGAACAAAATAACATCATATTTTCAAGGGTTATGAATAATTTAATAATTTGTAATACCATCTGCTGAGCATTTAAGAGAAAGGCAGTTATTCACATTCTGCATATTGAAATACAATCATTTGTAACAGGTGAATGAAATAATTTGTAACTAGGCACTTAAAGATTTGTGCATTAAATTTGATTACATTACAAAAATGGCCTATTGATAGTCAAACTCTCTCACAAGTTCTGTCCTTCTTGAATAACTCACCTCTCTATGTGGAATGATATGAGGTATCTTCTGGAGGATCAGATCAGCTCGCTTGGAGCTCTTCTCCAACTCTGACTTGAAGGAGCTCATCTTCAGGTCCCTGAAAGGCAACACCAGACAACTCATGAAAATATATAGTTACCGGTAATCTTTACTACAATAGACAACACAGTTTCTATGAAGTACTACCTCTGTCTGCTTTCAGTTTGATAATGAATTGCATTCTAAACTCAGATTGAGGGTTGAAATATATTTGTAAGAGTAGGCAAATTTATACTGTCAAATACCTCATTTAAAAAAAATTGTGATGTTTTACGTTCCCTTTTACCCTTGTGCGGAAACATCACCGACTGAAAAGGTCAGTGATGTTTTAGCGTGTTTTGGTTGGTAATGCGCATGTGCGGTCTTCCAGATGTGGTTTCTAAAGCGAGATTTTACAGTTTAGCTGGGACTCTCTCATAGCGGTTCAGCATAAATAAGTTGTTTACTTTATCCATATAAGGCCTAAAGGACGAAAGCTAGCCATGCTCCTAAATGCATGTGACAAACATCGCGATGTTTCACCTGCGAGCGTTTAATGTAATACTTTCGTTGGGTCTGTTGTCGGTATTTTCTGAGTGACCAAGGTAAAAGAGAGATAGAAGGGGGAAAGGATGGGAGGAGGGGGGGGGGGGGGGGGCAGGGACTGAATCTTTCTAATTGCTTACTTGACAAGCCAATGGGCAGGAGTAGCAAACTGTCTCCTACAGTCTTTATCAAAGAGCAGCATCAGTAAGGTATGAGTGGAGTTGAACAGACTCTGTAGCTTAGGGTTCTCATCTGGGAAGACAAATGGCAAGAAAGGAATATATGCATCACAATAATGAGTCAGGTAAAAAGGGTAGGCTCGACTAGCACATGTGCTATTTTCTCGCCCCTTTTACCAACTAATAGTTTCTCTTCCTGAATACGTAAATATCATTGTATGCAATGTATTGCCGTATTGCTGTTGGTAAATAATTCAGATCAAATCAAATCAAGAATCCAAGATTATTTTAAAGTTATATCACTCGAAGAAGAGGTTGATCATTAAATACATTCATTATACATCTATGCCATTATAAAACGTTGTGCATGGTTTTAAACAGTTTAAAATCACACCATTCAAACATCGTAAAATATTTTAGTTCATACGTTTACATGTTTGTTTTAATTTTACCTTTATTCCTATATTTCATTCAGATATGACTTAAAGGAGCGGTTCAACTTGGCGTTTATATCCATCAATAATCTGCACAACTGATTGGTCCACTGCGCATCATGTGACAAAATACATTTCACACTGCCATCTGAGGCAACATCTGACATCACCTTGGGGGCTATAGTTCCAACCAGACCCCCCTCACAGAAGAGCATTATCAACTGTGCCACGACACAGGGAAATATTAATAGATGAATTCATTAATGAAAACTATAGAGAAATTCAAATTACTTTTAAACTTTATTTATCTAATTAAGAGGTACCATCTGACATCCCCTAGGGGGTGGGGGGGGGGGCATAGCTCCAACCAGACCCTCTCAGTGAAGTATATACAGAAGAAGAGCAATATCAACTGTGCCCCAACACAACAGAAATAGATTAATTAATGAAAACTATAGAAAATTCAAAGAAAAAATGACTGGGGTAATAGAGACATTGTATTAAGCGCTATATAAAAGCTAAATATTATTATTATTATTATTATTATTAACTTTATTTACCCAAGTTGTGCTCCCAGATGACCTTGAAGACGAAGAGGTTGAGAAACGAAGACACGGCCAGAAGATCATCAGGATGAAATGGAATCTGCTGATCGTAAAACTCTCCATCATCTAAGATTCTATAGTCAAATACAAGAAAAAGTTTGAAATCTTAAATTACTATTAGAGCAGCTATGTAATATTTTAATTTGTCTTGCTCTTAAACAACTTTATAAGTGTTTTAGTGTTTACTAGTGTCTTACAAGTACAATTTAGAGGAGCAACAGATTCAATAAAAGTTTGTCTGTTTTAAGGATCTAATGTCTTTAAGATCCTGAAAATGTAATACAGGTGTCTTGAACATTAAATGGTATGCAAATCTATGTCTAAATATCATTGTAAAGTCATTAATAATCAATCAACATTACTCTTCCTTTTATGTATTCATGTATCATTATTATCATTCTTTGCATTGTATGATAGCTCATACACTGTCATTATTTTGGTGGGTTGTTGTTAATAAATTCAATTTAGTTCAATCTAATTCAATTTAATTATTCACTGAATATTGATTAGTCTCTTGTATTACGGTACAGGGGGTGTGCTACAGGCATGATTGATTCTAGTGTTGTATAGTGTATGCTCCAGTCGTCCATTGTGACACTTCTTTTCATCATGAGTAGCTAGCAATGGCAATTTCAGATAAATTTCATTTTCTTTGTTATGTGTCTTTTTGACGTTTAAATATCAGATAAAGACTTGATTTAAAAGGAATAAATTGCATGCATTAGGCACAGCACTCGGTGGGCACAAGGGTTAAAGGGGAAGTCCACCCTGATGTTAAGCTGGTTTTAGTACAAGCAGGAAAATGAGATGAATAGGTCAGTGAAAGTT
The DNA here is from genome assembly GCA_035222895.1 of Strongylocentrotus droebachiensis. Lineage (NCBI taxonomy): Eukaryota > Metazoa > Echinodermata > Echinoidea > Camarodonta > Strongylocentrotidae > Strongylocentrotus > Strongylocentrotus droebachiensis. The sequence goes on along the minus strand of JAVYIG010006690.1, from coordinate 33,862 downwards.
TGAGCAAATTCTAATTAAAAATAAGAAGGTTATACATTTTTGAAGTTCTGATCAATCAAACACAAATTTGTAACACTGTGACATTGATACCTTCAATTCCTCTCCGATTTGCTCTGCACACAATGTTTCAAATCGACGGAATCCATTTTTTTTCCCTCCTCCATGCAGGGGTTGAATAGAAACATATTTGCAATAGTTATATTTAGGGTGCAGTATGATTGAAAATTGATATCAGGGTGGACTTCCCCTTTAATTTTTGGCATAATAATTTTACCAATCATGAAAGGTTGACTTACGCAATGAGATAGCTAGCACTATCACAGAACAGCATCAGCACGGAGAGGATAGATTGCTGGTCCGAGGGACTGTTAGCCAAACAGTCCTGGAACACTCTAAGACCACCATGAGGACCAAGCTCTGCAATGAACTTCCACAATCTGGGCAGGAGCAGGTCCCGGTAACTTAGTCCTAAAAGTAGTAGGAACAAGAATGCACATTATTGCTTCAGACAGAACATCTTAAAGGTAATGCAAAGTTTTGGGAACTTGAAAATTGGATGGATAGTACTTTACAATTTCATCACTTTAGCTGGATTTCAACCGCGTACCAAAACTTGGTATTATACTACCTTTAAGCACATCGCACAATGTACAATCCTTCTGCGATCTGATTTTCAAAGATATCACAGTTACATTTGATATGGCAATTGAAACAAATATCAACTACATAATTGAGGCTCTGAAGAATGGTAAGAATACTACTAATTTAAATGATTTTATTTTCTTTCTTTCTTTCTAAATCACACTTCTTTCTTTGTGTCTTCCATTTTCCTTCCATATACTTTCCTTATTTCTTCCTTCCATCCTTCTTCCATCCCTTCATTCATTCATCCATCCTTCCTTACCCACGTCCATCCTCCTTTTCTGCCCCCCCCCCTTCTAACCAATCCCTCCTTGTTTGTAATTTACCTGTGAGTATATCTCTCCTCAGCTCTGTCAACGTACTAAGTGCAGTCTGATACATAGAACACAGAGAACATACTAAGATGACTTCTTGTGAGTTAAGGCTCTTGCATGACTTGTGATTACCAAGCTTCGATGTCATACGTTGAAGCTTCTTCAGTAAATTTCCACCTGAACAAAAACAGATAAAATATATTTTTAATAATGTCATCAAATAATGTTATAACCATAGCAAAAAACTCATCCTCACAATCATTATTGTGAACTTCCTCACTGTCACCTCCACCATCAGCAGCAGCATCACCATCATTATCATCAACAATATAATATTGACCATCCTCTTCAATAATCATCACCATCATCATCACTACTGCCATCATCATTAAACACCATCATCAACACCACCGCCACTACCACCACCACCACCATTATCATCACCATCATCATAATTATCATTACAAAAGTCATTAATGTTAGCGTCCTCCTCCCCCCTTTCTCCTCCTTTTCTTCATCATAGATTTATTAAAAAAAATGAATTCTATCTCTACAGGGTTTGATATATATGTTTCTAAGTGATTTAACATGATAATTTATCAAAAATATAGGGCATTCATTCATGGGTTATAGTATTGACATCAAGTATAAGCCACTACACTTTCATCATCACAATCTCCTTTATTATATCAATATCATCATCATTTAAAGCCCATCTGTACTAGTTTGGCCAGGGGGGTTAGACATCCCTGCAAGGTCACTGACAGGTGGTTATCTCATCAATTAAATCAGCTCTTAAGTAACAAGGAAAAGAGGATCATGGGGACCAACAGGCACCGATTAGGCATCGTTTGCTATATAGAGGGCGCAAGTAGCTATAAGTAGTGCAGTAAGTAGTGCAGTGGGGCTTTAAATACATGTAATCATCATTTTCATCTTTGTAGAAATATTGTGGTCTAGTGGATACGTCACATGACTGTCGATCACAAAGTCCGCGGTTCAAGTTCCGACGCGGCACTAATGTTCTTTGGCAAGACATTAATCTACATTTGCCACTCTCCACCCAGGTGTTAAATGGTTCCTGGTAGGAGGCGAACAATAATGTGATTGGCATGTGTGCACTTGGAAAATGGCGCCTGGCTGGAATACTCCTCAGGGAGCGGAGTGTGTGCACTATCTTGTGCTGATCGGCAATTGAATCCGATAACTGGGGTAAATACTAACTAAAATATTATAAATGCTTAGAAACATAGTAGTAAGCACTATACAATGTGACTAATATTATACTAATACACATCTCTACCTCTAGTTGGAGTCTTTCCCTCTGTATGACTTGAGACCTCCTCTGGTTGCAGTCCTTTCAACACCCCTAGAACACAGGTAGGAAGTATGGTCTGGCCCCAAAGATGCTGTAGTTGCTGTTGCACAAATCCCATGGCCTCTTGTAACCTGCAATGACAGAAAATAATAATAACAATAATATGCTGTCCTTTATATCACATTATGAAACAACGTCACTATGCGCTCACAAAGGACTTTGGATATCATTACCCTGGCCCTAGCTCCGGCAATCATAGCACGTAGAGAATTCCAGTAAAGAATCCTACCAGGTACCCACTTACTCCACCTGGGTCAGACGGATCAGGGTAATACCTATTCCATTCTGTGCCACAAGTTTACCAATAATCGCCAATCACATTGCACACCAATTTCCTTTCAATTTTCTTTCTTTGCATAATCAGGGAAACTACACAAACTAACTTCCTGGGGGAAACATGTACATGTTTTGATTCCTGGACAAAAAAGCTGACCTATTCTAGACGTAATCAGAAAGGTCATCATTGAACACTTTAGGCTTGATTTGTCAATCACAGGATGCAAAATAAATAACAGTTTGGACATCCGGTATAGCTAGAGGAGCACCCTATTTAAATCTATCAATAGAGGGAAAACATACATACTTTAAGGCTTTTGGAAAAAATGATGTGAGCTTGGGTACATTACAGCAACAAATTATGAAATTCTAGCTATGCCAGTCCTTGGACACAACATGTAGTTCTCATAAATATTTACTTCTACTGATTTGCAACATTATGACTGACCTGTTATCAAAGGGTTGTGAGAACCAGCCTAATACAGGATGCCATGATGTAGTGTTGGATTTCTTCTTTCCAACAAAAGCCTGGCAGTGGTTCAATAATGTAGTTGTCACATTCTACAAAGAAAATGTACAAAGAAAAATATAAACATCTCATTATCCATATTTAAAGGTAAAGACCAGTATTGGAAACGCCCCAATTTAAAAAAAAATGAAATGGAAGCTCTTATTACCAATCATGTGAAAGAATATGTTTTGACTAATACATGATGATAAAAACTAGAAACCGCCTACTAATTGATACATTTGGTAAATTAGTTGATCTACATGGTCTGTAAGAGATAAACGCATGTGTCGCGCACGTGTGCGTATAGTCCCATATACATCTTTCTGTGTACAGTGCTTGTAAATTTACGAAGACTGGGCCATATTTCTTATCATTTTGATGATTCCAGAACCTTGCAGTACACACCAATACTTATGCTAGATGATCAACCTTTTCTGATCGATTCCACACCGTTTCTTTCACAATGCAATTGCATGACCAGAACTCAACTTCATCTTTAAAAGGATACGAATGGGTGATACCGAAATGGCATTTTTATATTTGACTAATCTATTACAGGAATATGGAAGAGTTAGATGAAAATAAAGAAAAGGAGGAAATTGGCAACACACTAATACCAACAAAAATTACCTTTTATCCTGCATTTCATTTGATTATGAAATATGAACAATAAAACATGCATCAGTTACATTCATCCCCCCCTCCACATATATATCAGTTACTTTCACCTGCACAATCCCAATCAGTTATACTGGGAGGAGAGACCCATGGGTTACAGTGATTCAATTTATTTTTCTCTCCCAAGCACAAGCGACACCTACCAGTAATAATTATAATAATATGCCTTTTTAATGATTCAAACAATTACTATTGAACCCTTCGGATATGCTTCTTTTTATTCATACTAAAAAACACATTCCCTGTACCATAATACAATCAACACTTCATAGAGCAACGTCGATCTGGCGCTGCTCAGTGGCTGCCGGGCTCACGATCAATTGGGCAAAAAGAATTTCCGTTTCGGTTTAATAAAATTTGGAGTGGATTATTAGGCTATTATTATTATTATTATTATTATTATTATTATACATATTTTGTTGGAGATTGAACAAAGGCATGTGTAAAATTAAAATGGGAGCTGATAATTAAATCTAAACAATTCTTCTGGCTTATGCCATTAAACAAAGGTATTAGCGGTTAATTCTATGAAATTACAGCAATCTTACATAAAATCATCAGATTGCCTATTAATGAAACTTACCATGAACAGTTGTAGATTACTTTTGAGACTCTGTACACACAATGAAACCAAAAAGTAAGCAGGTCTAAATGAGTATAGCATTCATAAAATCAGCTAAACAAAATGGACAGAATAAATATCATGTAGCAGTGCAAATCATTGAGTACTTTGTAAATAAATTGGAATCAATGGAAAATGTATATTATATAGCTTTTTTGTCTCCATTTCATCACCCTGTAAAAATGTTATATGAAACATAACACTACAATTCATTTTACACCTTCTAATTTCAGGTCTTGAATTAATCCTTGTTTTGTTAGCTATTTTTCAGGCCATGGAATCATCTATAATAATAATGTTGGCTTCTATATAGCGCACATGTCCGCCACGTTGTGACGCTCCTGGCGCTGCCCCGATTATTACCCTGGCTTTAGCAAGGCAGCCACTGCGGCGCTCTAGCATTTCAAGGAATTAATAAATGATTTGTAAACCAAAAGAATATTCTATGTTTTTAAAAGGAACTTTTACAGGCATGTTCAAGGACAATCTATTCAATAATTGAAGCTGTAGATATATGCAATAGAAATGAAATTAGTTTCCCCTTAAATTGTCACAATTTTCAAACTTCTTGTTGGAAGCATTAACCCAAACTATATGTGAATAAAAGATTATAAGTGAATACATGAATACACTTACTTCGTTATCCAAATGAGCTAAGTGAACCATGTTGGCTAAATGAAGACAAAATAGAAAAAGAATTTTTAAGAAAACATGATAAAAAACTAATTAATCAAATCTAAAATTTTGTATCAAATGTTAACCTTGAAACTATGAGAAGGGGTGGAAGCAAGTGTTATTCCTTATCTTTTGAATTACCTTTGATCACATTATTATTCCATTACCTTCCAACGATCATCTACAGTGTGAGTCAAAAAAAAAGTTTACACCTAGAAAATTGCTAATTATTTTTAAAATCATCTATGAAAAGTAAGTTAGTATACACCTTATGAAAGAGTGTTTTATCCCAAATCATTTGGTACCATTTTTGTGTGGTATGTGTTCACGCTTGGATGAACAAGAGGCATTGTTTGCGAGAGTGCAAAAATCGACTTACGCCAAAGTTGCTTATGTGATGTTTAAATAAAACAATTGGGATTTGGGTATTAATTCGGTCTTTGCAGATCTAAATAACATCCCTAACAAAATTGATCATGCCACACATATCAAATATCAACAAACATTTGTGCGCGTGTGTGTGGGTGTGTGTGACTTTGCCCTTTGCAAAAAGCATATGCAATGAATTTCATTTGATACATTCAATTCATTCTCTCACTCCGCTGATCCCAACATTATACATACTGTAGGCATCACTTTGGCGCACGTCGATTTTTGCACTCTCGCAAACAATGCCTCCTGTTCATCTAAGTGTGAACACATACCACACAAAACTGATACCAAATGATCTGGGATAAAACACTCTTTCATAAGATGTATAATAATGTACTGTTCATGGATGATTTCAAAAATAACTAGCAATTTTCTAGGTGTAAACTTTTTTTTTGACTCACACTGTATAGCGTCTGCTGAGAGCCAGAAGGGTGTTTACTCTGTGTTAAAGCATACAAGTTAAAGGTACTATGTCCCATTTGCAGGCCAAAAAAATGAAAAGGTTAAATTCCAACGGCATTGGGAAGATAATATTAATTTAGAACTTCCCTTAAAAAAGGTGGGGCTTGAAAATGTCTTCAAGTGGGAAAATAACGACTATTAGTTGTCAAATCGACTTAGGAGCTATAGAGCCAATAAGTAATAGTCTTGATTTTCAGACCATCGTACCGAATGGCCATACGTTTTATGCTGCGCAAAGATTCAATCAGTTTAATTTTGGCCATCACAAGAAGTGGGTTATTGATGTAGACAAATGCTCATGTATCCTTTACAGCTCATGTTATGTATGTTATTACCAAAGAAGAAAAAAAGCCAGTCACTCACTCAATAGTGTCTGACAGTGAAGTCTAGCAAGTAAACAGGTTTCCTTGCATAATTTGAATATTAGGACACTGCTAATGTTTAAATTTCACAGATAGGACATACATGACATATTCATAATTCCTGCAAAGTTCAACATAATTTGAGGTTGGCTGCAAAAGGGATATAATACCTTTTAAAGCATACAAGCTAATGCCTTTCTGGCACCAAACATACAACATGTAAGTTTGGACCTTCGTTTTCATAACCTTCAAAAGAATTGAGATTGAAGTTTTCCTTTTTCACAACTTTCAAAATGTTGGAATTCTTAACCTGTAACTACCGTATTTGCCGGCGTATAGGTCGTAGTATTTTAGGAAGAGAAAATATCAAAAAGTCGGGGTGCGGCCTATGCGGCGAAAGAGTAAAAAATGATTATTTTTTTAATTTTTTTTTTTAGTTTTGATTTATGGCGCTATGCCTGGCAATGTCTCCCAGCTCAGTTATCAGTGTGTTGACTCACCACTCGGAAACTACATCAACACTAAAATTTGTCTGTCATCTTGGTTTGAAAGTAATCTTTCTAATAGATCTCAATATGTAGTTTATAATAATAATTCCATTTTTTTTATATAACAAATGGTGTACCACAAGGTTCTCTCCTAGGACCTGGTACTCTATTGTTTTTAATTCACATTAGTGATCTTACACATTCTTCTAAAAACGACATTGTTACTATTATTTGTGACAAGTTTACAAGCACAAATCAGCACCTTTAACTGCACCTCGATGTTAAATGAAGGTCCTTCCCCGCGTGGGTTTTCGGCAACTTAAATGTCAAAATCAGGGGTGCGGCCTATACGGCGCTGCGGCCTTATCGCTGGCAAATACGGTACTGAATTGTATAGGTCCCATAGGCTTAACACAGGGACCACCAGGTTCCCGGAAGCAAAGGGTTAATTATGATACAGGCTCCTCAACAGCTAGCACATGTATGACATATAAAACCCTTGACAGAGATGGTTAGATTGGTTTATGTTTTGTTTTTTAATCAGGCAAGGACCATCAAACTTGCAGAACTGAAGCTGTTCTATTTACAAAGTGCATATAAATAATATATAGAGGTGTTGTGGTAGGGTGCAATAGTCTCCAGACTTTTAACCACAAGGTAAGAGGTTCAAATTATAGTTCAAATCCCTGCTGCAGCACTAATTCCCTTCGGCAAGACATTACTCTACAATTGCCATACTAGACCCAGGTGAGGTCAATGGGTACCGGGCAGGAATTAATTCCTTGAAATGCCTGAGCACTGTAATGGCAGCCATCGTATCATTACATTAGTTTTCCACTCCTTGCCTGGCTCTGCTCCTTCCTACAATATAAGGTTGATTATTAAGTATAAGCCTACAAGACATCTTCGTTCATCTCAATCCTCCTTATTAGTTGTCCCAAAGACGGGCAGTTCCTGGGGGGATAGAGCCTTCTCTCATTCTGGTCCGTCCCTTTGGAATAATCTACCACTTAGTAATAATAATAATAATAATAGCCTAATAGTCCACTCCAAATTTTATTAAACCGAAACAGAAATTCTTTTTGCCCAATTGATCGTGAGCCCGGCAGCCACTGAGCAGCGCCAGATCGACGTTGCTCTATCCCTTATTGTTGAACGCCAAACAAGGTAGCCCTCCATGACTTCAAAGTTGCTCTAAAAACCCATCTCTTTTTAAACAGTTCTATTTAATAATGACAATTATAATTGTGGCGTAACCATTTGTGTTATTTTAGTTTACCTTTACTTTAGTAAATCCATATCATTATTATTATTATTACAAAGTTCGGTCAAAGTTCCGTCAATAGAATAAGCAACTTACCCAGAAGGCAGAGGGAGTAGGTGGCATCTACCATGGACAGGATGGTCCTGCATCCTCCTTCGGTGCTAAGGTACTTCAGGCAATGAGGCAAGAGGGCGCTATTTTTCATCGCTGTCAGCGTCTGGCAAAAATAGACATACAAAGAGGCCTACATATCAGCTTTGAGTTCAGAATCTCACAATAAAATTGTGTCATATCACATACTAGATGGTCTACGATGGCCTCGGAAAGGACCTATAGCCATTGGTCCTCTAGCTGCTTACTAACAAGCCTTAATGCTTTCTTAGCAGTCAGGTAAAATAACCACCACCACAAAAATATATACAGATACCTTTCTGCGAATTGAATTATTCAGTATTAAGAGCTCGGAACCAATACATAAATAACTAGCTAAATTCATATGTCTTATAAATAGTGGTGCTGATGAATATATTACGAATGCTAAAGGACACCTTTTTTCTCTCTATTTCTGTCTTTATTATTTGATTTTCTCTTACTTCTGCTTTGGCTGTTGAGAGATGGCTGACCAAGCCCGGTACAGGGAGTATGTGAGAGATGAAGATACACAGGAGATTGGATGAGAAGCTACCAGCTACAAGAGGCCTGCAAACAAATGAACAGTCAGACAAATTAACACATCAGGGGGGTGTTTCACAAAGATCCTAAGTAGAACTTAACTCTAAGTTGGACTTAAAAATTATGGACAGCCGTTGGAGTCTTAAAATGAAATATATTCAAAAGCAGAAATTCAAGAATTTTAGACTTTTTATAAATTCCACATCCACAACATGAAATCTCCTTGATGATAGAAAATATGAATGATTTGAATAAACAATTAATGCCTTTCAAAATAACTTTTACAAAATATTTTCAAAGACGCTAATGGCTTTCCATAATTTTTAAGTCCAACTTAGAGATAAGTTCAACTTAGGAGCATTGTGAAACACCCCCCTGGTGATCAACCATCCGCCAAGAGACAATGAGCTAAACATTTCATAATGGACATGCTTCAGCTGTTCTTCACTTCCCACAAGAACAGGTATTAAAACTTACATAGACCAAATTTCTACTTCTTATGAAATTATAGGCATCTGAAATCGTTAAGTATAAATTGGGTTAATATTTGTATAGAGTGGCTACTATCAAGGAGATAATTGTCCAGTTGCGGGCACAGGTTTATGGCACAAAAAATGTACAAACGACAACAACTAGATTGAGAGATTCATGTATGTAATCGCATAAATAATGCTAAAAATATCATGAAGAGACAAATATATCGTCTGACCTACATTGCAAGGAATGTAAGCAATGTCTTGCATGGAGCTCTGTTATGGTTGGGAACTAGTTCAGTAAGACTTTCATGAGAAAATAATTATTACTTAAATCAGTGATAACTACTTAATGTCCAAAAATAAAATTGCTTCAACCCCAATGAAAATGCACACAAATTGCGTCAGAAACAAACTTGATACGGTTTGAAGGATCATACATACCGCCATGCTACAACCATGGTCGCATTGAGGACGGTTGGTGATAGAGCTGGCTGTCGCTTTGTCAGGCCTTCCTTGAGCAAGGTATGGATAACGGGATATAGCCCTTTGGTGACAAGGTGGCCCATAACATTGGAACAGATCTGCCCCATGCTGGCTCGTAAAGCATCAGCTAAAATAGAACATCATCAAAATAAATGAAGGAATGTGAAAATGATTTTAAAAATAATGCCTCCGATATAAAAAAAAAAAAATGCCTCTGACATATGCCACAGGCATTAAAATGTTAGTATAGATCACTTCTGAATGATCTCCAGTTTATAATCATAACTGAAAAACTGCATAATTGTTTATGGCAGGGTGATCTCAAAGGTAAAGACCAGTTATGGTCATGCGATTGCATTGTGAAAGAATTATGAAAGATGTATTATGGGACTATGCACCCGTGCGCGACGCGTGCGTTTATCACTCACATACCAATAGATAAACTAATTTACCAAATATATCAATTAGTAGGCGGTTTCCCGGCAAATTTGTTATCATCATGTATTAGTCAAAACATATTCTTTCACATGATTGGTAATAAGAGCTTCTATTTCATTTTTTGAAATTGGGGCATTTCCAATACTGGTCTTTACCTTTAATTTGCAAATCACTTTTCTTCAATTTGTCATTTGTTGTTTCACAAACAGTATGTTACCTGGCTGAAGAGAAAATTCAAAGCACAGCAACCAGTATTACAGACAAACAGAGCTGCCAACCTTGTGCGACCAAAAAAAGGAATCATGATGGCAAAAAAAAGGAATTCATAAAAACGAAACTTACAACCACGCGCGACACACTTCCAATGCAGAAATATTCATTCATCATGCTGTTTTTTCCATACAAGCAGGTAATTTTTTTGATGAATATTTTGGTAATATCGGCATTTCATTTTTTTTGAGAATATTTTTCTCTTCAAGTATGTTTTAAAATTTGTTTTCTATTAAATTTGTGATCAAATCACCATTTTAGGGCAGTTGTTTGACGTGCGGTATGTAAAAATAAATAAATTAATTAATTAATTAATTAATTTAAAAAAAAATTAAAAAAATTATTAAAAAATGTATTTTATGAAGAAAAAAACGTAATTTGGAAGAGAAAACGGAGTAATTCTGGCAAAACCGGAATGGTTGGCAGCTCTGGACAAAGCTTGTAGCTTACCAGTACACAACATTTACAACACTGAAAAATAGTTTCAATACTATGAAGAGACTTTACCTTTTGGTATCTGAAATATTTTCCATGTTGCAGTGTCCGTGAAAGTGATGAGCATGTGTAGATGAAGGGCAATGCTTTTGGCAGCAATTGGCAAGTCAGGCTGTATAACAATTCAACAACAAAAAATCAAATTATACAGGGGTGATAGTGAGCACTAAAAAAAAAAAGTTTTTTTGTTTACCCCTCAACACCCCTCTTTGAGTAAAAAAAAAAGAAGAAGAGGATTCACGGGGAAAAAATGGCATCTAACAACATTCCCCCCTTTCAAGTAAGAAAATTGGGAAAAAAATAGGGAAGAATAGAAAAACTAAGGGGGAAATTAGGAAAATCAGGATAAAATAGGGAGGAAAAAAAATCTGGTAAAAAAAAAAAAATCAAAAAAAAAATCGGGAAACCGATTTAAATGGGGTTTTTATCAGGCCTGCATTATGAACAAGTACAACAATAGTGTTTTGTAATTTCATTCAATGAAGCAAAGTATGGCAAGAACATTCAAATGTGCAGGCCCCTCCAATGAAGTCTGTATTTCACATTTGCTGAAACAGGGAAGTTTTGAGACATGATTAGAAGTATTCTAGAATCTTGACTGTCAAGCTCATCGAGATGGGAATGGAGGGAGTTCCACAAATGACCAATGGATGAGCTGTTTCCATTATCCTTTATATACATGTTAATTTGATACAGGTATCAATAAGAGACGCGGTTTCTAGATGGAATGAAAATATGGTCTTTCTAGACGGATGATTATTTCATACAGGTGGCAGGTTAGTTTAATTGTATTAATAATAATAATAATAATATTGAGCTTTATATAGCGCTTAATACAAATGTCTCTAAGCGCTTTACAAATATACTATTACCCCGGTCATTGGATTCAGTGCTTGCCCGCACACACTGTGTGCACAATCTCCACTCCCTGGGGAGCATTCCAGCCAGGCGTTACTTGACGCTCAAAAACTGTTTGACCAACAATTCCAACCAGGCGTTACTTGACGCTCAAAAACTGTTTGACCAACAATGACGGTCGCATCCTACCGGGTACCCATTTAACACCTGGGTGGAGAGTAGCAAGTGCAGGTTAATATCTTGCCAAAGGATATTAGTGCCGTGTCAGGATTCGAACCCTCGACCTTCGCATCTCCAGTCAAGTGCCTTGTATTCCACTCAGGAAGATCAGACTCACATGATATAAAGATTGAAGTCACACAGTTGTAAATTTCCATGTGTCCATTGTGTCATAATTAGCTGACACCAAAATTGGTTGTATTATCAACTAATGTGTGGCACTGAGCGAAACTGAGACACATCAGAAAATTACTCCAGCTGGCCTTTAAATCTCAAGGGTGGGGGAAATTTATGACGACAACAGAGATGCCAACCTTCTTCGACAAAAAAAAGTATTCTTAAGAGCAAAAAACAGTATTTTTGAAAAAATCTCTCACCTTAACATATCGGCCAATCGAGCAGCTTAAAAAAACCGGCAGTACCATGTACGCATACTCGGATCGGAGCGGGACGTGCATACATTACATGTGGGTTGTTTGCAATGTGCGCAGTTTTGGGCCCGTATCACCATTCTGCGTGCATCGTTTAAAGACGTAGGTGCATAATACACTTACGACACAAGGCCCATGATCAGAAATTAAGAAAAACGTCACTAAAAAAAAATAATAATAAAATAAATAAATAAATAAAAAAATAAAAAAATAAATAAAATAAAAAATTTAAAAAATTTAAAAAACGTAACAAAACATACAAAAAACGTACTGCCGTATTCATAGTGAAAAAACGGGACAAATACGGCAAAAACGGAACAGTTGGCATCTCTGCAACAATATTTTATTATGCAGTGATTGGTGAAGTCGCAGTCCATTGCATAAAACCTGTTGTTCATAAAAGTGAAGTCCACTCTTGGTGACTCACAACAAATCTGTTATTCGGTTGACGACCCAGTGGTGGCAAATTATCCATGAGAACCAACGACCATGGGTCTTGAAGATCTGCACCCTGGATCTTAAACAACCTCTCTAACAAACATATTCTACATGTTATTACCTTGAGTTTTTTTAGTTGTGATGCACAGAGCCACAGTATCTGTTTGAGTTGTTGTATCCATGGCAACACATATTCTTTGGTGAGAGCTAGTGAAACGTACCAAACCTTGAATGACAAAAAACAAAATGGAATTGCTTTCGATGAGTATATACATTTTCTTCTTGATATACTTATAATATGGTTTCTTCTAATATACCTAGAAAATAATATGTTCCTCTCTTTCATTCTATTTATTTCAAAATTGCAATTACTCTATCTATACAGGATGAGTACTGGTAGATAAACTGTATGCTATCTCGATGACGTATTACTTTATAATTGATTAATAATTCTTGCATTTAAATTCAGGATCTGGGTATCATCACAATATCTCACTCCACCCACTTGATCGAGTACATCAAATTAATTCAACTAAATATCATGGATGACTTCAGACGCATTTTCATTCTTTGTTTGCAAGTTTGGTGATTTTAGAGTGAACTTGATATTTTACCATAATTAAATTATGATTCACATTTACGATGCAAAATCACATATCCTTCTTTTATTCCTAATAACTTGTTGGTATAGTATTATAATGTATTATCATATATGCAATCCGTTTTTATTTGTAAAAAACAAATGTACAATTGAGCCTTGACCTACATGTAGGCTGCAAGACAGACTTTGAATAAATATATACCATTAAATTAATGAAATTTAAACATCAGTAGAAAATGATCCGTGCTAACTCAAATTAAAAAAATATGTCTAAACAAAAAATAAAACGTTGAACATATTTACCTTTGCATCTTTACTGGATTCCATACTAGCAGTCAGATATCTGCATATCTTTTCAAACCTCTGTGATACATTAAAAAAAGAAGCATAAAACATCTTGTCTATTATTGCTAATTCCAAATAACAATAAACAGAACACTGAATATAACAAGCCTAAAAATTATCAGGAAATTGCATATATTTTGATAATTTTGAATTACACTTTTCTTGATAGTTAATCAAAGCCTGTGAAGGGATAATGAGGATGCAGCTCCTGTGAATCTTCATCTCTTACAAACTCCCTGTACTAAGCTTTTTCAACCATCTCTCCTCATCCCGGAGAAGGGCTCATGACCACAGTTCACCCTTCGACGCTGTCAAACCCAGTATCATCAAAGTTTCTTCCTGCCACACACCAACCAGCAGTGGAATAGACTCCACCAGGACATCATTTAGGCCGATACAATTGACATCTTTGTATCTAGCGTCTCAAGACGGGAGTAATACCCAACTAGAAACAAATTTTTGTCTTTTTTAAAATATTTTTATTTAAACTCACTAAGATAAGTCAGTTAATTCAACAAGAAAACAAATTTCTGCAATGTGCAATGTCTACCTCCTGTAAAGAATAATCAACTTGTAGATTGCGGTCACTCATCAGGAAGAAGAAGAAAAATTTACAACACTTAAAAATATAATCAAAATTTACCCCCAAAAGTCTGATATTGGTTTCACATTGTAATTGTCACCACCACTAGTCCACTACACTATTTAAACCAAGTAATTAGATTGTTTATAAAAAATTATAGACATACATGTAGTGCTGTAACACCAATTTCAGGTTTTTTTTGTTTAAACTGTTGATATACTGTTTTGGAGCAGAAATATGACTATTCTTCTTGATTTGATTGCTAAAAATGAGACAATATTATTCTCATCGATGATCGTAATCTCATGTATTTCTGTAGAATATTTCTTTAACCTTTTCAAATATTTGGTTGGATGTGATCGTGACTTGTGAAAAGTACCTAGCATATTAAGATACTAACATTTCAGAAAAAAAAGAAAAAGTTCATCAGGATCACCCTATGAAAGTTACCTGACAAAGTCTCTATTTTGGTAAGATGGTTTTAGAAATAACAGGCTTGAAATGATGATACAATACTAAACAGAAATACCAAACCAGATTAGAAGATCAAATTACCTTTAAATCCTTCTTCTCATCATAGATATAGAGGAATCTCTTGATAGCAACGTACACCTCAGCAGCTGGGAAAGAGCAGAAATATGGACATCATTTTTATATCATATTTATGTCAAAATTGATGTTTGAAAAATGTGTGCAAAAGGTTCAGAGGGACTTTCTTTACAGCTGGTTGCTAAAGCAAATACAGTAGACTTGCCATGTTACTTCACTTTTTATTCAAGCTTACCCTATACATCTCTGTGCAAATCCAATAGTAATGCAGGATATATTGTTGCATGTCCAGCAGATGATCTCACACACAATTTTGTGTTTCTTAGGTAACACTTACCCTAATTCTAACCCTGGGAGTTGGATGCTCATGTACATCAACCATATATTTTTTTGAGGGGTGGGGTATTCTAAAGCCCCCTAATGTTTGAAGAACAAATGCCTGGAGCAATTGTCAACAGAGGATTTGTTGGAGCATAATAATTATAGATGTAAAAATGTAAAGCTGGGACATCCCCCCACCCCCCCCCCCCCCTTGAAGTTAGACCTGGAAGCTTGGCAGCTGGAGACGGCTTTCTTCCAGAAGCTTTGGTATTCAAGGTATATTCAAGCACCATGGAAGCAAGAGCAAAATCTAATTTACCTGGAAAAAAGTGTGTGATAGCATCAGGATTGTCTGGGATGCCAGGGTTTGCTTGAAGGATCTTGTCCACATTCTGCAGCATGGCTCTCCTGTACCTTCTTCTGCAGATGAAACTGCGGACAAGAGACTGGATAGAAAAAGAGATGAAAAAGAGAAACAAGGATTTTGTGTGAGTCGCAAGCTCAAAAGTATCTCATCGCATGTATTAAATCAATGCAGCCGGACACCGCAACGCACACATGATATCTCTGTCTAATTCAGATTCCAATTTCCGATCACCGCAGTACAAGTTTTCGGCATGGCGAGCTCCGGCATGGGATACCTGCTCTGCCCGCTAGTGCTATATAGATCAGCGCGGAAACGCACGGTGCGCACGCACGCTTCCTATTGACTTTGTACATGCGAGCGAAAACTGGTTCGCTATGCCGATAACCGACTCCGAAACAGTGAAAATTGAAATGAATATTCTCATGGCAATTCGTGATTTTTTTTTCTGGGATTCTTTTTTTGTTTAAATAATAATAATATTTGCTTCATGATTTGAACAAGAAATGATAATAAATAGGAAATAAAGAGTCCAAAAAATAGGATTTTGTCTTAAAAACCCCCTCCTTTACTCTACTTTGGTATCTCCATGCCGGAGTTACAGGTCAAAGTATGGATATGATTCTAATTTAGCACCGAAGACGTAGATGGCGTTTACCAGTATTTACCAAGCTACACCCCCTTTAAAGTTCTATGTGCGGCGGAGCTGAGCTTTCAGCTACAGCCGTAGTTCTACACTAACACAGAAAGTAATACACGGGACTGCCCTTAAAAAAAAGCCTAGCCCAAAATGAAAAATATCTCGATCAAATTACCTGTATCCTGACCACAGATTGTTCTTTCTTCCGAAGGAGTGCACGCTCAGTACGAGAAGATTTTGCCTTGTCCAGAAGTTCGGACTTCTTGGAAGTATCTTTCTGGCTGAACATTGTAACAAAATTAAATTTTTAGTTTTGTTTACAAATTACAATTCAGAAAATTTCCGGAAGAAAATGTTGTGTGAGCTGTCTAAACGAATGAAAGTGCGCCATCTACCGTACCGGTGTGTATATCGAGCCATATCATCGAAACTGATTGATTGATTGATTGATTTTTATTCGCTAAGCCTCCAAGTTCAACCAGGCGCTGTTCCAGGGGGGCCGACGAGGGGGCCTTGGCCAAAAGAAAAAGAGAGAGAGAGAGAGAGAGAGAGAGAGAGAGAGAAGAGAGAGAGAGAGAGAGAGAGAGAGAGAGAGAGAGAGAGAGAGAAGGAAAACAAGGCTGATCGGGAAAGAGGAGAGAAATGGAAAGAAAGAAGAGGAAGAAGAAAAGAAAAGGGGAAAAGAAGGAGATGGGGTGGGGGTACGTGGGCGAAAAGGCCTTGCCTCCCATGCTGTTGCCTCCCCGCCCCCCTCCAAATAAAAAGGAGAAGGAAGGAAAGGGAGGAAAAAAAAGTAAAAGAGGAGATAAAGGGAAGGAAAAAGAAAAGAAAGAAAAGAAGGGGGAATATAAATTGCGATTTTCCCGCCAACACCAACAAGTTGTAGATCGGGGGGGGGTGGGGAAAAGGGCCCTTGCCTCCGGCTCCCCCTCCCCCCCCCCCCCCCCCCGCCAAAAAAGAGGAAGAAGAAAAGAAAAGGGTGAAAAGAAGGGAAGATCAGTTGCGATTAATCCCGCCAACAGCGTGTGGATCGGCGGGGGGGGGGGCGAGAGACTCTTACCCCACCCCCACCCCCCCCCTCCTCAGAGCAAATTTAAAAGAGAGAGAGAAGAAAGGGAAGGAAAAGGGAAAGAGGAGAGAAAGGGAAAGAAAAGAGAAAGAAGAAATGTAGCTAGGGAGATCAGTTGCGATTTTTCCCGCCAACGTTGCGTGGGGGGCCCGAAAATTTTGAAATCGGGCCAAAAATTTCGCAGCGACTCGGCCAGCTGCTAAATTAGCGGGGGGGGGGGGGGGGGTAAGAGGACATATATATATTTGTTTTGGTCCCGAAATTTGAAGAGTTATTTCAACTTTCAAGGCATATTAACTGGCTCACAATGTTTATCTATCGGCTGAAGTATGTTGGGTTTCATTTTCCTGAGTACCGGTATAGCGGTACGCACAATCTCCCAATATGGCGCATTGTGATCGCAGCCATTGAAAGGGCAATGCCGTCATGGGGAAACAATCGCCCTGTTTGCGAGAGAGTAAAGTCCCGTCGTCATGGAAAGGGCCGGGGCACTGGTTCTAGTTACTTTGTGAAATAATATTTAACAAGGCAAATGAATAGGAGAAAGGTGCGGGAACGGGATCGTTCTTCTTTTGAGGTTCAGTTTCTCAGATCAATTCTTTCTTTGTTTCTTTTCTGTTCCTCTTTCTAGCCTTCTTCTTTAAAGACGTAGGGAGATAAAGTAACTGAAGAGGAAAAGAAGTAGAAGAAAGAGAATACGAAAAGAAAAAAAGACGGAGAAGATGAATAAGGAGAGGAAGGAGAAGACGAAGTTTCAAGTTTCAAGTTTTATTTATCTTTCTTTCATAACACACTTTACAAATATGACATGAATATAACAAGTTTACAGAATATGGCGTTACAAAAGAAAGATGAGGTGACCTTGGTTGAAAGCAAGGCTTGTGGATTTAAGGTCCCTCATGAGTGGCTTATGAATACGTCCTAAAAGAACAAAACTCGTAAGATAAGAATAAAACATACATTTAAGTGCTGACAAAACTAAACTAACTAAACAACTGATAAAATATAAACATAAATAAGTATAATAAAATCTACTGACTACTAAATAACGACTATAAACAAGAGAAACAGGTAAATACAACGAGCAACAGGACTGAAACACAGACAGAAACAAAACAAGACAGAGAGATGAATAGATGTGAGAGATGGGAGTAGAATTATGCTGACCTATATAGTAATTAATTTTCTTAAATATTGATCACAAATATAAATCTAGACGATATCGACTCAAATAGAGTAACTTCAGTTTGCGCTTAAATACATAAACACTGACTGATTGCGTTATTCTTGGTTCAATGGAATTCCAAAACCTAGGTCCAGTGGACCCCACAGTAGTAAGGGCAAATTGCGTTCTAACAATAGGCAAGTGATATGCTTGTGCCTGACGTGTGGAATAACTATGAACTTGGTTATTTTTCTTAAATATCCTAGCCAAGGCTACTGGCAGTAGACCTGCATTCAATTCATACATTAGAGCTCCTAGTTGTAAATGATAAATATCTTTAACTTTCAAAACACTGCTATTATAAAAAAGAACATCTGTATGCGCAAGATAGTGAGTATTACAAACAATTCGTATTACTCTTTTCTGTACCAGTAGTAATTTATCATATTTGAGATTTGAACGAGTTGCCCCAAGCTAGCACACCATAGTGCAAATATGGCAAAATTAAAGTTCCGTACAACATACGTAAAATATTCAGTGGGAACACAGATTTCAATTTATAAATTACACCAGTATTTCTTGACAATAATTTACAAAGTTTACTAATATGGTACTTCCAATTTAAATGTTCATCAATATGCAGGCCAAGAAATTTAAATGTAGATACTCTTTCAATCTCAACACCATTGAACATTACATTTCCAGGCAATATACTCAGGGAATTACTAAAGAGCATATAATTAGTTTTTTTAAGATTTAAAGACAACTTGTTTGCATGAATCCACAAAGTCGCATTTGTCAACTCAGAGTTTACAGTCTGCAAAAGAGTTTGTGGATTTCTGTGAGAGAAAAATACACTCGAGTCGTCTGCAAATAAAATGAATGATAACATTTTTGCGGAAAGTTGAAAATCGTTAATATACACAATAAACAAAAGCGGGCCTAGAAGGGATCCCTGTGGGACCCCACAAGTGACGTCCCTCAAATCTGAATCAATTCCATTTAAAGTAACAAACTGTTTCCTATTTGTTAAGTAGCTTCTAAACCAATCTAATGCTATTCCCCTTACACCATAATGGCACAGTTTATCTATTAAAATATAATGATTTACAGTATCAAACGCTTTAGAGTAGTCTAAGAAGACACCAACTGTATGCATGCGTGCATCTAAGGCACTGGATATCTTGTCCACCAAATGTAGAATAGCATGAGTGGTAGTGTGTTTTTTCACGAAAACCAAACTGAAAATTAGACAAAATGTTAGCATTCATCATAAATGTTATCGTCCGAGTATACATTAGCTTCTCAAGAATTTTAGAAAAGGTATTCAACAAAGAAATAGGACGATAATTATTCAAGATAAGGGCATCACCCTTTTTAAAAATGGGCACAACCTTTGCAATTTTCATTTTCATGGGTACAACACCAGTGGTCATTGATAGATTAAATATATGTACGAGGGGTTGTACAATACCATCAATTACATTTTTTATCAACTCATTTGTTATAAAGTCACAACCTGGACTTTTCTTATTCTTTAAGGAATGTACAATATCAAATAATTCTTCTACAGTCGTTGGCAATAAAAATAAACTATTATGATTAGGGTTTTCTAAAAAAGATTGAAATGTTTTTTGAGACTCTGGGATGACACGCGACAAATTCTGGCCAATATTACAAAAATATTCATTGAATTTATCTACAATAACTTCTGGATCATCCACTACATTCCCATCAATGTTTAATTTACTTACATCAGACGCTTTCTGGTTTGGCTTAAAAACATTCCTAATCACTTTCCATGTCCCTTTTATATCATTATGTGTCGCCTGGAATTGAGCAAAGTAATACTGCTTCTTAGCAGCACGTAGGGTTGAAGTAAGAGTATTCCGATAAATAGTATATTTCCTATGAGAAGACTGAGATTTACTAATCTTATACTTATAGTACAACTTATTTTTCCTATTTATTGACCTCAACATAGAATTAGTGATCCATGGCAATCGAGGGGTGGTTCTACGATTTCTACTATTACATTTACATAAAGGTAAATTTTTATCATACAGCAAAAAGAAAGCATTTAAGAATTTATCATATGAGCTATCAACATCATAATCACTCAATACTTCTCTCCAATCACTTGCTAACAACTCATCTCTAAATTTAGCAATACTGGTAGGATTACTTTTACGAATATATCTATTACTAGAAATATTACGGATATTCATACCAAAAGACATCCTTGCATAAACTGGAAAGTGGTCAGACAAATCTGAAATTATAATACCCGCATCTGGTAACGGTCGTACATTACAAAAAATGTTATCAATGAGAGTAGAAGAAGTGTCTGTAACTCTGGTAGGTTTAGTTATTAAGGGCAATAAAGAGAAAGATATAAACATGTTCAAAAAGTCACAAACGTATGCATTCTCATCGTGTTGAAGAAGATTAACATTATAATCACCCATGACAAAGACTGTTTTATGCAAAAATATTGAATTTGACAACACAGTTTGCATTTCATTTATAAACAAATTCACATTACCTTGTGGCGGCCTATAAACGACCCCAACTATAACATTCCGTCTGCCAGGAAAAAACATTTCTACAAAAACACTTTCCATTAAATCATTCATCACATTAACTTCATTTAAAACTCGGTAATTCAACTGAGTGGGGACGTACAACGCGACACCTCCTCCCCTCCTATCTTGTCGATTATTCATAATTAAATTACTTCCTGGAAGAGAAAATACATTTCCTTCAGTTTCACTCGATAACCAAGTTTCAGAGATTCCTATAATCGAAGGAGGAGGAAGGAGAAGAAGAAAAAGGAGGAGGAGAAGAAGAAGGGACAGCAGCCCCCCTCCGATGTCCCATTTGATGATTCGTGTATAAAATGTTTGTGAAAAAAAAGTAATGTTTGTTTTGTTCCCTAATTTGTTTTGAAACAGAACTGTTAACTATACTTTTTACATTTAATTTGTTTTAAATTATATTACTGATTTCATCATTTTCAGGTTCAATGATTTAATGTCAGCTGTCACAATTTATCCTCTCGATGCCCTAAAATGACTATATTTAGCCCCTTCTCTCTCCCATCTCACAGACGTACTCATTTGCTTTGTTGTATTCTTCTTTTCCCCATGATTCATTTTCCTTGACCTATACAGATTTCATCTCCTCATGGCATTTCCGAAATCACCCACTCAAATAATTTCAACACAAATCCATCTCTCTCTCCCTCTCAGGTGTTTTTCCAAGGGCAGGACCGCACACCAGAGCCTCCCGATTAGTGCTCAACATCTTGAGCCAGTGTCATGTTTTTTTTGTGTTTCACACCATCCTATTTCTCGGTCTACCTTTGCCCTGGTTAAAATATATCTTCTCTTCAAAGATGTATCTGAGCATATCCCCCCCTGTAAGATGTGTACTATCCAGTTTATCTTTCATCTTCAGATTTTCTTCTCCAAGTTCATTTGTTCATTCACTCTACATCTTCATAGGTGACCCTGTCCCTCTCCAATTTTGTTTTCCTGTTCTTTCTTCGTCATGTAATTTGTTACGTCTTCTTGTTTACAGTCATTATGTGTTTTAATAATTGTTGTCTCTGTTGGCTGCTATTCTTCTTTGATTGATTATGTATTCCATATTCTTTTCACACTCATTATTATCTGAGGGGTCCACAATTTCCTCAAAATATAAATGCAGCTAAATTTTAAAATTCATTTTTTGTCTTCCTAAAATGTATAAATTACTATTAAGATTTGTTTATTACAAATGTAACTATGTTTTGTATACATTGTACATTGTATTCTTTATTATGTATTGTATTTTGTTGGAAATGAAAAAATAAAATTGAAATGAAAATGAAATGAACTAATTCTTCTCCATGGCCAAGATGTCAATCAACCTTTCATCAGCCATCTTGATTGTAGAATTTCAGAGCCGTACATTGATGTACTTCCACAGAGCAGACATTTGACAAATCCCACAAATGTAAATTATAAAAGTTTTTTTATTGATGTTACCACATAAGACATATGAACATGATAACAAAGAATAAAATGAAACTTTTCATTGTGACATTAGCAGAATTACTGAATGGCAGGGTTTTGTGTCTTAATTAATGTATTTCTTTGGAATCTAAACATACACACAGATGTAAATAGATCTGGTATGGCAAACAGCAGGGTTGACACAAATAGCGGTCAGTACACAATACATGTACCTCCGTATTTTCAATGAAAAAGCCCCAAAATGTCAGAGGGGAAGTCCACCCTGGATATTAAGTTTGTTTTAATAGAATAAGAAAGATGAGAGAAACCTGTCATTGAAAGTTAAAGCAAATTCTGATAAAAAAATTAAGTTCTGAATGATTTTTCACAGATCTTTAAAACACAAATAGTGGTCAGTACACACAAACTTCGTATTTCCAAGGAAAAGCCCCAAAATGTTAAGAAGTTCCTTGTGCACATAGACTTTAAGTACCTTGCTCCTTATTCCTAAGAAAGAAGGCTGGAACCCTGCATAAATGCTATTACATGTATCAGTTGAATATAATTTTCATCAGATTGAAAAATCGTCTTGTACCGTATCTCCATCACTGTTTCATACTACACACAAACCTTATGACTAATTATGACCCCTCGAAGGCTTATCATATTGGTAAATTATCAATCAGAAATGGTGCATTTCAAGGAAGAAAGTTTGACACCAATTACCTCTTTACAATGCATATAGACGAGAGACTCACAATGTGCACAATGTATAGCCCAATTGTGTCATTTTATATACATGTGGCACTGTGATGACCTAGCTAACATCCTAATGAAATCATTAGTTAACTCAATATAGTTTTAAATGTTTTCATTTGTTGACCTTGGGAGGATTTCCATAAAGCAAGGACAATGACAAGAAAGATCTTTAAGCAATGTGATGTGTTTTTAAGAAAAGTTCCTAATATTGCTTGAAGACTGGGAAAACATGTATATTACAGACGGGACAAAACTAAAAAGGGGTAAGGCACGGACAAAGACTAATCTTGAATAGCTCAACAAGATTGGTATAAACTTGTAAGTCAGTAATACAATACTACTATAATCTGATCAAAATATAACCTTTTACTGACTTTAAATAGTGTGTCCCACTGCTCTTGCTATTAGCATTGTCCCAAATTATTTTTAAATTGTTAAATCTGAAAAGCTACTAAAATCTAAACTAAGAGTGATTCCATATATTTTCTACATTATTCTACGATGGACCCGGCTGAACTACGGAATGATGACATCAGAGAAGACGACTACCCTTGGAGATAACCCCTGAAACAAGAAAGGAGATGAGGAAAGAACAATGACATTTAACTACTTAGGTTTTAAAAAATCATCCTGCTAAGTTTGTGTAAAACAATTTTTTGGAGTTCAAAATGACATAACAATTGTTGAGAACTTGAATGGCAAAAAACATAGTCATCATATCTACCGGTACATGGCCAAGTCCAAGCTAGACCACATCTTTAATAGATTTTTAGTGTTTAGTAATCATAATTACTAGCTCGACTAGGGATTGGATGAGACCAGATACAGTTAACAACTAAATTATTCGTAAATTTGATGATTTTTGTGTTTTACATAACTCAAGAATGAAAGATGGACTGGTTGGATTAGGGCCTTTGTTAAATACTTTTAGATACAAGCTTTAATATATCACATTCTAATGAAACATATATCGGGACAGATCAATTTTTCACATAATTTTTTTAAAATCAAGTTCGGTAAGGGTATGAATAATTTAGTTGTTAAATTTATGTTGTGAAATGATAGATTTCAAAAAGGCTTCATATAATACTTGGTAATGTATGTAATACCAAATTACCAACAACCTTGAACTTCTGACTTGACTAATTACAAGATAGAAAGAGATAGAAAGAGAGAGAGAGAGAGAGAGAGACAGAGAGAGAGAGAGAGAGAGAGAGACAGAGAGAGAAAGAGAGAGACAAAAAGAGAGAAGAGAGTGAGTGAGAGAGGGAGAGAGAGAGAGAGAGAGAGAGAGAGAGGGGTGTAGGTACATAAATATGAGAAGGGAAGGAATTGTAAGAAAAGGGCGAAACGGCAACCACTATTGCTCATAAAATAAACAAATATGCAGAAAATATGCACATAATACACTAGAATGACTCCATGAAGGTTTATTTTTGTTGGTCAAAAGTAGGTTACAATACAGAAATCCCTACTTTCTCCATTCATGGAGTAAAATATTTACATAAGTATGATCATATGATGTACGCCAAAATGACATAAGGCTAAGCTAAGAGAGGTTTACAACTATAGGAAAAGAAGAACAGGGCATGGATATTTTTAATTGCCTGTAATTTAAGTGACATCTTTCACAAGGCCCAAACAACACATTTGATATATTTTCAGCAGGGAAAAGAGCATGATTTAAAAGAGGCATGACCCTGGTGCTTCTCAGTGTCTGTCTACAGCAATATTTTATGGTAAACTCAAAACTTTAATCCATTTCCTATGATAAAAATGTTCTGTAAAACAGATTCAAACAATAATTAGTGATACCTTGTAATCCATCGACAATATAACACTCATGAAGAGATCATTATTGATACTCAAGTTATCACAGTAAATCACAGTAAATGACATTCCAACTTGAGAATACTTACGGAAGCTTCATCCTCATGAATACTCTACACATGAAGAAAGAGGTGAGGATACAGAGGAAGCCTACGAGCAGAAGAAGGAAACGGTTGAGTTTGGGCATCACGTTGGAGTTGGATTTATCAAGCACAACAAAACCTAGCCCTCCAATAGTAAAGAGAAAGCTGGATGCTAAGCCCTCCATGATGTACTGCCCATTCACTCGGTATGGCATGAAAGCAACCTGGTTTGGGAAGGAGGGATAATAATTGAAAATGCAATTTATCAGTTTGTTTCAAGTTTTCAAAATGTCACACATTTTAAAACAGATTTGTAACAATTCAGCAAACATTAAGATGATCACAAATATCTTTGATAGCACTAGATAACAAATGGATATTGTTGGTCTTAAATGCATGTGCATGTATGAAAAACAAAAGTCTCTCATATTTCATATTTATGTACCGTACATACTGTACTGTGTGTGAAAAAACAATCAAACAATTTTTACAGACAAGCTCTTCAAATCATATTTGAGTTTACTTACTGGTTTTTGATGTCCATTTTCATCTGTTGTAGATCCTACACTTGGAGGCTCAACAATAACATCATAGATAACACCTGGAAAAGGTTGATAAGAATGACAACATGGCTTGAATACTTCTTTACTCATTCCAATGACCCCAACATTTTAATGAAATTTGTCAAAACGAATATTCACATGAAATGTGTTATAGTAAATGCTCTATCACTTCCAAACTTCATCTGTCTTCTTCTTCCATTTTGAGTACATACCTGTCACTCATACATGTACGTACCCCTAGCCTGAAACAAATGCTACATGGCTTTTCATATTCATTGAACATTGATCAAATTTATGCTCTTTCACATTACAGTACCAGCCTCTATTGCTTCCATCTGAACCTATGGAGGACTGTGTAGTGTGTAGTGAATTCACTGCGGCACTAATTCATGATGAACTCCAAAATCAATGGACGCAGGGTTTAATTTACTTAAATTTTTACTAAAGTACCTGATTCAGGGGCTTTTCAATTCTGCTACAGCTACAAGTTCATGTATGTATAATCCTTTACCTTTACCGCAAATACTGGAAGAATGCCGAGACAGCAGTCGAGCTTCCAGGTCTATCTTCTTGGTCTATCTTTTTGGTCTATCTTCTTGGTCTATCTTTTTGGTCTATCTTCTTGGTCTATCTTTTTGGTCTATCTTCTTGGTCTATCTTCTTGTACTCATTCTCTTTAATAATAATTCTCTTTAAGGGTAGTAGTAGATGCTTGTTTCAAATAACTTTGTACTTAATAAATAAATGCATTGCTTCAAATTGATTTAAGAGTTCTATTTTCGAACTTAAATGATGTAACAGTTAAAACACCAGCCCATAAAGGCTAAATGACATTGACACCGCTCATCCAATGCTGAACACCATATCGATCTAGACAAAAATAATGCTGTAGAGTAAGACCACCAAACTTCGGACACTTAAGACAAAACGGGGGAAAACATTAAATTCTTTTTTAATTATTGAAAGATCAAATATACTATTATTGTGCAAATACTGTTTATGTATGTCATGTAAAAGAAAATTAGTAAAGGAAATGGAAAACTAGAATTATTTACTTACCCGCCGAACCTGTTTTCATGCCAAGCTTCGGACGCACTTGCCAAACATCGGACGTTCATGCGTAGCGCACGTATAGCGCACGTATAGCGCATAGCGCATAGCGCACGTTTATCGCACGTAAAGCGCGCGCGCTAAAGTGCGCATTCATCGGAGGTTTGGAAACCGGATCAAAATCATACGACGGGGGTAAGTTTGACTGCGTTGATTTCATGAAAAAAAGTATTATTTTCTCGTTTTGGGTAGATTTATGTTAGGTAGAACTATCAGAAAGGTGTTTTTCACAACACTCGTACAATATTTTGGTGCTAAAATCTTACGAAAGCGCTATTTTTTTGTAGTCAAAATGACACTCAATGTTGCCTGTCCGAAGTTTAGAAGAGCGCCATCTTCTGGTAGGGGAATCTATCTAGTACCCCTAGGTCCGTGGTAACGGCCGCCATTAGAAAATTTTCGCGATAGAGTGAAAAAGTATCTCATAAGCTCCCATAATTTTGGCAGAAACCACCTGAAATATGCCAAGGATTTGTTTGTAATCGATATATTGGAGGCTCTACACCTTAACTAGGGGTGGGGTGGGCCTGTCAAGAATACCCCCCACGTATCCTCTGCGTGTCGTAAAAGGCGACTAAAAGGGGACCATTCAACATCAGGGGGCTGGTGGTGGTACTGGGTGGCACCAGTAGGACCAATAAAAACTTGCATCCCCTAAGACGTTGAATTGGGAAGGCGACTTTAGGCCGCCTTTAAATAAGCCTAGCTTGCTCTGCATTGGGCAGCAGCGATGCAGTAGGAGTGTTTCGGCGGAAGATCCTTTTAGGACAACGGTGAACCTCTGATAATGACTGGCGTGCTGGATAATCCCAGATACGGCTAACTACTGCGGTGAAGAAGGCAACGGAAAACCACTTCACTATTTTCTTCCAAGAACAATCATGATGAACCACAACTCAAAAGCAAAAGCCAAAGGCGTGAAGGGGGCTCCTCTACCTCAAGGTACAAGCACCTCGCCCGGTAGGGTGTCCCATGGGCGACAGGTGGGCCCCGACCGTCAGCCAGCTACTGTTCGCAATAGGAATACCATCAGAGTTGGAACATGGAATGTGAGAACACTGTATCAGAGCGGCAAGCTGGAAAATGTTAAACAAGAGATGATGAGGCTAAATGTCAACATATTAGGACTAAATGAAACAAGATGGCTAAATAACGGCGAGTTTGTGATAGATGAGTACAGATTGATTTATGCAGGAGGTGAAAAGCATGAAAGAGGTGTGGGGTTACTGCTGGATCCAGATATCTCAAAGAGTGTGTTGGGACACTGGTGTGTAAGTGA
The DNA here is from genome assembly GCA_035222895.1 of Strongylocentrotus droebachiensis. NCBI lineage: Eukaryota > Metazoa > Echinodermata > Echinoidea > Camarodonta > Strongylocentrotidae > Strongylocentrotus > Strongylocentrotus droebachiensis. Next base: position 5,719 of record JAVYIG010006690.1, on the reverse strand, counting down.
TAGGGTGCTCCTAGTGAAATTACAGGGACACCCTTTTAACATCTCAATCATAGTGGTTTATGCACCAACGGCAGATAGTGCTGACGAAGTTATTGACACCTTTTATGATTCCTTAGATAAAGCTAAATCTCAGTGCAAATCGAATGACATTGTCATTGTCCTGGGAGACCTGAACGCTAAAGTCGGTCAAGGTATAGAGGGCAAAACAGTAGGTCCGCATGGAATTGGTGAAAGGAATGAACGAGGGGACAGATGGGTTCAGTGGTGTGAGGGGGAGAACATGGTCATCACTAATACTTGGTTCAAAGAACACCCTAGACGAGTATACACTTGGAAGAGTCCTGGCGACATCGTCAGAAACCAGATAGACTATATTGCCATAAATAGTAGATTTAAAAGAGCAGTGAAACAATCAAAAACATATCCAGGGGCTGACTGCGGAAGTGATCATGTGCCGGTGATATGTACACTTCAGTGCAAATTAAAGAAACTCAAGAGACCAAAAGTTGTGAACATATTGGATTTTAAACAGTTGAGTAAACCGGACATACGTCAAGAATTTACTGTACAAGTAAAGAATAGGTTTGAGTTGCTCATAGATGAAGGTGAAGAAAACACGTGGGAGACGATGAGAAATATTCTGGTAGAAACAGCGGAAGAGTATGTGCCGACGAAAGAGAGAAAAAGAAGGAACAAATGGATGACAGAGGAGATTCTTTTAATGATGAAAGATAGACAGAAAATTGGAAATAGACAATGCAAGAAATATAGGGACCTAGACAAACAAATTAGGCAAAAATGTAATGAGGCAAAAGAGAGCTGGCTAAACGAACAATGTGTAGAAATTGAAAATCAATTCGATAAGAATAGTAATGTTTACCAAAGAATAAATGAGATTTCAGGTAAAAAGTCTGGTTGTTCAAACCCTGACTGTATCAAAGGAAAAGATGGGTCAATCCTGTTTGAAATGAAGGACAAAATGAGTAGGTGGACACAATACATTGGCGAACTTTTTGAGGATAGTAGGGAAGCAATGCCGAGTTTTGCAGATGAAGTCAAAGGGGAGAAAATTCTTAAATCTGAAGTCCGTTGGGCAATGTCAAAGATGAAGAAGAACAAAGCAGCTGGACCAGATGGTGTGGTCACTGAAATGTTTGAAGCATTAGAGGAATATGGTGTTGATAGATTAACAAAAATTATCAACAAAATATATGATGACGGAACATTTCCAGATGAATTGGGCAGATCCATTTTCATTACTCTCCCAAAGAAACCGGGAGCCGTGGATTGTGAGCAATATAGGACAATCAGCCTTATTTGCCATATCACTAAGATTATTTTGAGGATTCTGCTTTTGAGAGCAAGAAGAAGCATAACTCCCATGATCGGAAGGGAACAATTTGGTTTTGTAAAGGATGCGGGCACAAGAAATGCAATATTTGTGGTTAGAAATATAACGGAGAGAGCAGTCGAAATGCAAAAGGATGTGTACATGTGTTTTATTGATTATTCAAAGGCTTTTGATAAAGTAAGACATTCAGAACTTTTTGAAGAGCTGAAAAAGCTTGATATATATAGGAAAGATCTAAGACTGCTACAAAGTCTATATTGGAATCAGTTTGCATGCATCAGGGTAGAAGGAGAGTGTAGTGAATATATCAACATCAGACGGGGAGTCAGACAGGGTTGTGTTATGTCGCCAGACCTGTTCAATATGTATAGTGAAATCATTCTAAGAGAATTGGAAGATGAAAGTGGGATACAAGTGGGTGGTCATTCAATCACAAATATTAGATATGCTGATGACACTGTTTTATTTTCTGAATCAGAGAAAGATCTCCAAAGACTCCTGAACGTAGTTGTAAAAGAAAGTGAGAGAATGGGACTAGGGATCAACTATACCAAGACAAAGTGCCTGGTGGTATCCAAGAAGAGCAGTCCAAAATGTAACTTGAAACTGAAAGAACAGACTATTAAACAAGTCTCCTCATTTAACTACCTCGGCAGCATGATTACCGAAGATGCCAGATGCGAGACAGAGATCAAGAGAAGGATAGCTCTCGCTAAATCTGCATTTTCAAAGTTAGGCAAAATTCTGACAAATCGAACATTGTGTATGAGAACCAGAATAAGGGTATTGAATTGTTACATCTACCCAGTACTTATGTATGGTAGTGAAACATGGACTTTAGCCTCTGATACTAAAAAGCGTTTGGAAAGTTGCGAAATGTGGTTTCTAAGAAGAATGATGAAAATCCCCTGGACTGACAAAGTTAGTAATGAGGAAGTTCTTACACGAGCTGGAGTGCAAAGGAAAATGATACGTGAGATGTTGATTAGGCAGTTGAAGTTCATGGGTCACATTACACGTAAAGAAGGCTTAGAGAACCTTGCTTTGACAGGGAAAATTGTGGGAAGAAGGAGTAGGGGAAGAAGGAGGATACTTTGGATGGACAGTCTGCAGAAATTGTTGGAAGAGAGAGGAGTGAAAGAACTGGGAGTGGTACTAATACAGAAGGCTAGGAGCCGAGGGTTGTGGAACAGCATGATCGCCAAAGTCAAACGATATGGCACTTAGAGAGAGAGAGACACCTTAACTCCCCTGTTAAGGAACTGTAAAAATCTGGGTAACCTGAAATCTGTCTCTGAATTCGATGTTTTTTGTGAGTTTTGCAGACTGCAACCTGCCCTAACTTTTTGTACTAACGATATAGCTTAGTAGTAGTATCAAATGCATGCAAGTTACCCGGCTGAGCTAGGCTCATATTTTGCGTTCGAGCCGTTGAAGTCATTTTTGTCCGAAGTTTGGCAACGTCCGAAGTTTGGCGGTTTTACTCTATATTGTATAAATGTAAATTATCATCATTATTATTAAAAGTAGTAGAAAAAGTATCATTCTGATATTTGTGAATGGCGCGAAACAGAACTTGAACACCAAGTTTTTGTGGATGATTTTTTGTTGTTGAATATTAGAAATCTACCTGAAATATTATAAATATTAGCTGAAATATTAACTAGACAAATCGCAAACGGTAGCGAAACGGGACACGAAGGAGGCAAACATGGCGAAGAGAAAGTGCGCATGCCATGTTGAATCGATGATATACAACATATTGGGATTAATTGGGTTAACCGTTACTCGTTAGGACGAGGAGTCACCCATTTTTCCATCAAATTCAAAAACTTATTCAAATTATGATTTCAAGTCGTTGAACGGATGCCCAGAGGGATTCAAAAAACAGGTCAGGTATGTCAAAATTGTAATCACTACTTCTTTACATTTCTTAAAAATGTGACCCGACCTACTGTTGAATCGTTTTCCTATGCAGGCTTTGGAGCTCCGTCGCCGGAGTAAGGTATTTGGTGCATTAAGCATCATCCATGAAGGTAATACGGTTTTAAGTATATGGGACAACGTAAAACTACATTAAAATTAAAAATAAATGCTGCATTCATTTACCTCCCGTCACTAAGAAGTATGATGCTAAAACGAAGAAGTAAACTGTCATTGCAGATGGCGCATGGACCCATGATGGTTTTTTGAGCTTCAAATGTGGACATTCCAAAACAGTAAAAGGCATTGCATAAACTCGTTCCATTTTTATAGATTTTGTGTCGTTAGTCGCACAGAATAGAAACCCAAAACTGCAAAAGAAAATTGTAGCCACGTCCACTATTTTAGTCGCATGTTCAGACGTTAAGTATTATATTTTAAAAAAAAATTGGTGGGAAGGAGATCATGTACATTCAGTAGGAAAAATGGAGAGGGTGTTTTTCCGGTGTTTGAGGCGGATTGTAAAAATTATAAAATCAGGATGGGAAGGATGGGGGAAAGGAGTGACCCTCTCCCGTTATCGTGCCCCCAGACAATTTGAAAAAGTGCCCCTCCCCCCCCCCCAAAACAAAAAAATGTATAGCGAATACTGACCAAAGACTGCATTACACGTTTGGGCTCTGGAAGGCCGAAGAGTGCAGCGTTTAGACTAATAAAAGTGCACAAATCTTCTCGCTCGATCGCTAACCTCCCTCGCATATAATATCCTTCAAAATATGACAAAGGCCTATAGAGTGGGAAATGGAAATCCCATCCATGCCCAAGCTAATTACTAACTAAAATTTACTTACTAAAGTGATATTTACGACCCTTCAGTCTGCACACTAGTACCGGCAAAGTAAAAGTGATGTGTGAAAAAGGGGTATATTGCTAAATGCTAATTGGTTTTATAATTTGTTTATACAAAAAAAACTTCAAAAACCTATGAGGGGGTAGCCACTGCCGTCACATTCGCCCCTCTCGTTCGCTGTGCTCCCTCGCCCCTCGCGCTGGCGTACTGATGGGGGATTTATATAGTGATTCAAAATAGGAGCAATGACTGCGATATATAATGACTCAATTCCCATCGCGGTAACAATGGTAACGTCGACATGCATGCCATTACATGAATCACCAACAGTGCATGCCTTTCTGGTGTAGAACCTGTGGCATCATTTTTCTGTTTATTTCTAATTATTGAGTAACTTTAATAAACAGGCTCTCGGTATTCTTACGTTTTTCTATATGGCAACTTGAAAACTAATGAGATAATCTACATGATCTGTTATTAGATAGGCCTAGTATAATTATAATAGCTCCTATATCCTAGCTCACAGTTAGTGACAACGTCAGGTTTCTTGCAGGGGGTTATTACCGGTCCTCCTCATGGGGTGGGACAGAATGATTTATTTTCTAATGAAATGGCATGCTAAATGATGATTATATTTGGATATGCAAGAGACCAATAAGGACTGAGCAAATCCACACATTTGAAAGTAGTATTGAAACTGGACTACAGAGAATTCAATATTCCCTCAGAGCATTGATCACATTGATTTATATTTCATATGTATTGTAATTCGTAGGTTTATTTGCATTTTCTTTTTGTTTTGTTTAATATGAAGTTGTTTATCATTGTATTTTGTTTAGAGACTTCGATGCCTAGGCGCTTCATAAGCACCGTGAGCACCAATTTTTGTTTGGTCCTCGCAAATTTCAAAAATCGCACCCCCTTGAGCGCCAGGGGTGGGGGGGGGGGGGGGGATCTAAAAAAAAAAGGGTAAAATTAACATTCTGAAATGCACAATATGCAAGAGGCGGCACTCGAGTGAGGGGGGGGGGCATTGTGCCACCACTTTTTCAGATCCCCCTAAAGAGCCCCTTTTTACACAGGACAAGCCGACCCCTTTTCCCCCTTTGACATCTGATAAATTCCCCTATTAAAATCTAATACCAGGTGCAACGGTGTCGATTTGTATCCGTGGTTGGGGGGATGATAGGTGCCAAAATATTTTCGGCAATGGATCAAGCAACCAAGAGGTAGAAGCGTGTGGCAGGTTGCACCCCCTCCCTTCCAAGTTATTCACTTTTTCAAGTCACCCTCAATAAAGATAACATTTCAGAAAATATGGGACCCCATATGGATCCCACATGGGCTTGCTACCTGGGTTATTATCCTCTCAATTAGCGCGTAGCAAGGATTTTTATTTTAGGGGGCGGTAGGGAGCACGCAAAGCGTGCGAATCGCTTACAGAGCGCGCGAAGCGCTCTTCCTAGGGGGGTGGGTGCATGGAGGAGGGTTTCCCCCCGTCCCGCGCGAAGCGTGGAAGCTTTGATGTTTCATAAATTATTAGAGAAAGAAGACGATTCGTTGTACCGTTCTCGACTCTTAATCCCTTGTCAGAA
>JAVYIG010006689.1:0-113459 GCA_035222895.1 Strongylocentrotus droebachiensis | reverse complement strand
CACCACCTAACCTCTCCTCTATCCACCCTACCTCTCCTCCATCCACCCCACCTTTCCTTCATCCAGGGGCGGATCCAGTGGGCGGCAGGGGAGGGGGCCACTATTTTTTGTTGCCTCCGAAAACTTGAAAATCGCACACCTCCCCCTAACCCCCTGGATCCGCCACTGCCTCCATCTACCCTACCTCTCCTCAATCCACCCTACGCCTACATCCTCTCCACCCTACTTCTACCATCCCCCACCCTACCTCAACCACCACCTCTACCACTTTAGTTTGCTATATATAGAGGACGCAAGTAGCTACAAGTTGTGCAGACAGGCTTTAAAGGAAATGTGTGGGAAATTTTCTGCTATGAGGTACCACTTTTTCGGTATCACATGAAATAAGATTTCTTTGCAATCATTATGATCATAATTATGAAGCAGATATCGTGTTTTTTCATGCGTGACGAGGGCTTCATAAGGACAGATAAAATATGCTTTTGGGGCCATACATTGTTTATGACCTCATTACTTATTTTGAAAATTGTTACACAACTGTCAAATGTTCTTGAGCATGTTGTTGCCAAGTTTCATTAAGTTAGCTATAATGGTTTCAGAGCTATGACGAGTTTAAAGGGATAGTTGAGTTTTGTTGCAGAGGGCGCTACACAAAATAATTTTTTGTGCGATAATGAAAACCTGAGTGTTAAATTTGAAAGAACATAAAATTTAAATGACAAAATCATCTTTGTTTGATCAAAATCGGTTCAGAGACGGCTAAAATATCCATAATTATAACGAGTTCTAATATTTGAGGTGCCCCATAAATATTCGATAATTTGAACCTGCCGTTGGAAAAAGAAGATAGCGCCTTACACTTCATTCCAGCCAATGCCGATGTTGGCTTTTTGTTAGCTTTTTCGTATGGGTTATAATACACCGGCACGTGTGAGCGTATCTTTTTAAAAGTTGAGTTGAATTGATGTGATCGTATTGGCTAAATTTTACACATTTTGGGGTCTAAATTTACCTTCATAGCAATTTTAAGTCCTTAAAGAGCACTAGAAATGTTATAGGTAATAATAAGAGCAATAAACATGCACTTTGAAGGCATTTGCGGTCTAAAACAAGAACTCAACTATCCCTTTAACATTTTTTTTTTAAATGATATTTTATTTCCTTCCTCATAAAATTCACATTACAAGAAATTATCACAGTAAGTAATTCAAAGCAAGATCTTCGATACAAGACACTCCATGAATTACATCAATCAATGAACAATGAACATTGAAAAATCCCAAATTATACATATATGTGTTTGTACATTTTTTCTTTGATATAACAGTTTATAATTAAATTAGCTTGTTTTGAGTATTTTTCAAAGAACGCCATCTTCGGTGCGTTTTTTTATATTTGGAAAGTGCATTTTTGGACCTAAATGCATTTGAAAAAGGGTACGGATCAGCTAAAGGAATATTGATTTATAAAAATTCAAAAATCGTCATTTTCGAAAATTTAGAGGGCGCTATTTCAAAATGTAAGCAATATTGAAGTTTATTTTTTGACCAGATTATTTGCCATGTTAAGGTACATTATTTATATAAATCTCATGTCAAAATTATATCCAATTACAAAGTTATTAAAGATTTATATTTTTCAAGGTCATTTCACTAACTAATCGTCTTCATTAAAAGTTTGTACAACATTCTGTTCTTTTGATATGACGGTGAAAGACATGCATGAAAAACAACAAATGACGCCTGGAAGGTAACGTGACAACTTTTTCGAAAAAAACCTCGATGTTATGTTTTGGACATTGAATTGACACATCATGATATGAAATTTATCGATTTAACTCTTTCTATTAATGAGATATTTGGCGAACGAATTTACATGAGAGAATAAAAAGAAATAAATAAAAAAGAAGATAAAAGAAACTTGACGAAATTAAGAGGTGATCCGTTGGATCGCTACGCGACGGATCACCTAATAATAATAATACTGATAGTAATAATAATAGTAATAATAACAATATCCTTTGGCAACATATTTACCTACACTTGCTACTCTCCACCCAGGTGTTAAATGGGTACCCGGTATGATGCGAAAGTTCATATGGTTGGACGAGCAAGTGTGCGCTTGTAAAATGGCGACTGGCTGGAATGCTCCCCAGGGAGTGGAAAATGTGCATACATTGTGTGCGGGTAAGCCTGAATCCGATGACCGGGGTAATAATATATATGTAAAGCGCTTAGGCACACCGCTGGATCGATGTATTGAGCGCTATATAAACACGGAATATTATTAGTAATAATAATAATTATAATAATAACATAATAATAATAATAATAATAATAATAATAATATTAAAAATAATCATAATAATGATTACAATGATAATAATAATAGTAATAGTAATAGTAATAATGATAATAATTCTGAAGATGATGATAACAGTACGAAGAAAAAGAAGAAGAAGAAGAAAATAATAGATGCATTTCTCCCCTCAAAGATTCACGAGGTTGTTGGGTGTGTACTCTGAAACATTAATTTTAAATATTTAAAAGTAAACTTATTACGGATATCACAGCTGGAATGTGAATTAGAATTCATAATGTTTAGTGATTAATACAAATATAAGTATTATGATGAACTTTGAATCATGGGTCGTCGACTTCAACTATCGGAGAACTGCGTAAGAAAGATTATTAATAATAAAAATGCATTTTGAACGTTGAACCGCTCAACTCGTACTAATTATTATTGTAGTAAATAATTAAACGTAAATACGTTGATGTCAGCAAAATCAACGTGTAACACCTATCAAATATTAACAGGCTTCTAAGAGAGAGAGAGAGAGAGAGAGAGAGAGAGAGAGAGAGTGTGTGTGGTCAAAGCACGTGTTCATTGTTGTATCATGAAACCAAATAGATTAAGAATTTTTTGCAACCTTAATATGGGGCGCCAAGTGTTACCCTAGTTTTTCGGTATAAAATCACCTCATTTTGTTACAAAATTTGTACCGAATTTATTTTGTTACAAAATGAACTAAAAAAACTTATTTTGTAACAAAATTTTATTTTGTTAAATTTTGTTGTAACAAAATAAATTTTGTTGTAACAAAATAAATTTTGTTACAAAATCATTTGTACCGAATTCATTTTGTTACAACATTTTTACCGAATTCATTTTGTTACAAAATGATTTTTACCGAATTCATTTTGTTACAAAATCATTTTACCGAATTCATTTTGTTACAAAATGATTTGTACCGAATTCATTTTGTTACAGAATGACTTTTACCGAATTCATTTTGTTACAAAATGACTTTGTACCGAATTTATTCTGTATTACAAAATGTTTTTCTTTTGTGGACGGAATACATTTCGTACCGAGCTCATTTTCATTCTGTGTACGAAATTATAGTCCGTGCATATAGTTTTGTGTCCGCGGAATGCACGGCCAGTGAACAGTTGATGCTTTGGGGAGAGGGGACTAATTATTAACCTTGATAATAAGTTGTGTTCATACTGCACGCACTGCCACATCCTGATAACACAGCGTATACATGGTGTGGGTGTGTCTACACTCAATAATACCAAGATACTGGAAGTTAAAGTTAATCTGGACATAGACAAAGCGTTTCGCTAAGAATTTTGTATAAGACAGTAAGCAAAAGACAAATATACTGACGGCATTAATTATTATTGTTATTGAGAGAATATAGTTTAATAAACTATATTCTCTCAATAACAATAATAATACATACTCATAAAGCGCACTTATAATAACTTACTCAAGGCGCTATATAAAACAAAATACACAAATCTCTCTACAGAATTGTAACAATATAATATCAAATTGTGGGCCCTAAATGCAGGCTCTTTGGAACCTGTAAAAGTATGAAGAGAAAAAAGATATGCATAACTATAAATATTTGCAAGTTGTAAATCTGTATTGTTCTTTATACCCTGGAGGACTTGGGAGGGGGTACGTAGCGGGAGGGGCTGGCGGTATCGAGTGGGGGTGATGAGGCGAGGGGGGTCGATAAAGTGGATAGTGCATAAGTTACTATGATTTTGGACCCCATGGAAGAATTCCGTCCACAAGAAAACACATTTTGTATTACGGAATGAATTCCGTACACAGAATGAAAATGAGTACGCGTACGAAATGTATCTCGTCCACAAAAAAAAATTGTATTACAGAATGAATTCGGCACAAAGTCATTTTGTATTATTAAGTGTGGACACACCATGTGTACGCTACTAGTGTGTTGTCAGGATGTGGCAGTGCGTGCAGTATGAACACAACTTCTTATCAAGGCTAATACTTAATCCCCTCTCCCCAAAGCATCAACTGTTCACTGACCTTGCATTCCGCGGACACAAAACTATATGCACGGACTATAATTCCGTACACAGAATGAAAATGAGTTCGGTACGAAATGTATTCCGTCCACAAAAGAAAAACATTTTGTAATACAGAATAAATTCGGTACAAAGTCATTTTGTAACAAAATGAATTCGGTAAAAGTCATTCTGTAACAAAATGAATTCGGTACAAATCATTTTGTAACAAAATGAATTCGGTAAAATGATTTTGTAACAAAATGAATTCGGTAAAAATCATTTTGTAACAAAATGAATTCGGTAAAAAAATTGTAACAAAATGAATTCGGTACAAATCATTTTGTAACAAAATTTATTTTGTTACAAAAGTTTTTAACAAAATAAAATTTTGTTACAAAATAAGTTTTTTTTAGTTCATTTTGTAACAAAATAAATTTGGTACAAATAATTTTGTAACAAAATTAATTCGGTACAAATTTTGTAACAAAATGAGGTGATTTTATACCGAAAAACTAGGGTAACACTTGGCGCCCCATACCTTAAGTGGTATTGTTGTTGTACCGGTTTGTTACCTACTGTACAGAAACATTCTATTTATAAATATAAAAGTTCTCGTGGTAAAATCCGATAAAAGAAATATATTTGCGGGACAAGATCTTTATATTTTTTGTACAAGCTACTTTGCATGTCTGCACGAGTTTTTCTATACATCTCCCCATTCGAAGGATTTCCCAGAACAAACAAATATTTGCTATCATGTTTTTCGCTACCACGACTGGCACAATCACACAAACAACGTAATAACACAGTGACTGACTATTCGACCACAAACATTATTTTTCGTCATTTCACAACTATAAATATACATAGTTTTACATAGTCACCCCTACCTAGTTTCGAATCGGGTTTCTATAGCCTAGCTTAGATCTGTCTACATATGAAGCAGGTTTGGGGTGAAACGACCTTTATGTCGCTCATTAACAAAATGACACCAGTTGACATCGAGGCAAAATAATCTTTAATCTTTGGTTTTGAAGGAGGCTTTCAATGGGTGATTATCACAGTACAGAGGACAATGACTTAAGAAATCACAATGACAGATTAATATACTAATAATACCATGCAAATGCTTCAACTCATTGCGAGGGGGGCAATGCTCATTTGTATCCTCTTCATTTCATATTTACTCCCTCTGACATTCTTGACCAATTTGCTAATATTGACGATTTCTGATCATCTTAATCATAATGATTTTCTACAGTTATCATTCTATCCGGGACGATCATTCTCACTGCATCATTTTTGCACGTAGGCTCTTCTGAAATGTGAAATAGAAAGCGTTTCCCATTTACCCCGTCTCATACTTGAAACTGATTATAATATAATATAAATAATATAACTGTGTACAAAATAAAGGAATATACAATATAATATATTTTGTGAAACTAATTAAGATTGGAAGCTGAAGTACCATAATATTTCCATAATTTTATTTGAACTACGTTACAATTATTTTCAGTTTATACCCAAAGTATAATCTTGTGGTATCAGAACTTGTTTACATGATGGCGCGGCCCAGCAAGCATTATTATTATATTTGAGTGAAGAAAATATATATATACATGTATAGATGTGTATCTTTATCAATCTAACATAATTTTGTGAAACTTATTAAGATTGGAAGCTGAAGTACCATAATATTTCCATGATTTTATTTGAACTACGTTACAAATATTTTCAGTTTCACGCACATAATATAAAGATTGCGAATAATGTATATGTGACAAATATGACAAGAAACGAAAGTAGTATATGTATGATAAAAGGTTGTAAATCTGACGCTTTGAAGAGATTTAAAAGTTTTGACGCAAATTTGTATAACCTTATGTTGTGTAATATGACTCTAAAAGAAAATGTTATGGCATCTGACAAAACGCCAGTTTTTGACAACAATGACCCAGAATGAAATTTATCTCTTTGTAAATGTCGTTTGTATAACGGACTGCAGTTAAGTCAATACTTACCTCCCATTCTGGAGTAGTTTATCGGAGCAATTTAGCGGTAAGTTATCTGGTCGATTCTTACATATTTACAAAGATCGTTAATCATTAATGAGGCTAACTTGGACTAATTAATTAATATGGTGATGAAACAATCCGGCTCTTGTACGCGCCCCACCTAGATGTATTATTAAACATCACGCCATTAGGTAGTTAGCATTATCTTGCTACTTGGCAGACCGACATTGATTCTCTATGGTCGGTAACTTATCCTGATCAAGAATTACTGGAATAACAGCAAGAAGTCTCAAATTAATCGTCTTGGTGTGATCGTTGTTTGTAAGCAAACGTCTTTCTTCTCATATAATGAACAGAATCGTCTCTTTTTTTTATTTCACTGAAAAGACATTAAATCGCCATTTGATTGATGTAATCTTCCCATTACTGGCAGGAGGATAATACATATATTTACCGGATTTGATAAACAATTCATTTCTTAGGTTAGACAAGGGGATATAAGATCCCCAGCTGAAGACTACTATCTTTATTTCCATTCGTTAACTAATATCGAGTTGATTTCTGACAGGATTATTTTCATCTCTGTCTTCCTCAGGATCCTGTTTTCATCATGAACGGGAAGATGTTGAAATTTCTCGCCGCCATTTTGTTCTTGACAGCGTCAGGATCTCATGTAAGTGAAAATTCATTTTCCATCATCGTAGAATATCACCAGTAAGAATGAGGCCAAATTAAAAAAAATAACGTGTTTATCGTCCGGACTTTTACAAAATCAGGGAGGGAGGCCCTAACTATTTGATATTTTTGGACTGTTTGTTGTTATTTTTTCAAGATGGCCGCCATTTACAAAATAGCTGCGGAGACAAAGCTTTTTTAACTATCATATATTATGTAAAGTGTTTATCTATGTAAAGTGGATGATATATTCTATCATATAAGTTTGTTCAGTTTGTCAACTCAGAAACAAAAATCAGAAATTAAATTATTTTCTCAGGCTCTTTCACAGTCCACAGACAATCTCTAAATACATGCAGTGACTAAATGTTTAATACCGTATAGTGCAAAAAGTTAGTGCTTGCCTTTGGTAAATGACTATGTAATACAAACAAAACACAGTGGCACATGCACTATAGGATTGTTTTTTAATCAATGTGCAACATTCAAACTACAGAGTGTATAGAGAGATTAAAAATATCTACAGTGTAAGATGTCAAAATGATATGTCAACTATGGGACCTCTATACATTCAACTGCAGTATCATAGCTACCTCACCTTCGACGCCTTCTGATGCCCGCTTTACAAGTTTTAGTATTACACTCTTTTAAATACTGACATGAGAAAAGTTAAACCTTCTCACAATAACTTTAATACATGCAGATCTGTATCAAAACTCTTAGTACCTGTTAATTATTAGTGGTCTAGGACATGGCCGTTTAAAGGCGTAGCCGTGCACTGGTAAACCACACCAATAATAAATACTGGTCAGAGTTGAATATTCTCCATGTTAACTCTGAGAAATTGTAAGACAGTTCTTAACAGAAGAACTGCTGGTTGTGGGTCTCCCCTATAAAAAGGTTTTGATAGGTTTTTGATAAATGCTTTAAGAGACAAACACACCAAACATGTTTGGTACTCAAAATTTGGTGTTGAGTATAAAATGATTCAAGCAAAACTGACTTAACTTAAAAATACTTTCCTCATAAGCAAGTTTGAAACTCATCTGTTTTTTGTTGTATTTACTCTTCATAGAACTGTTCCCTTGTTTAAGGGGACGTAGGATGTTTCACCCTTTTATTATAAGAAAAAAATACATGTAGATAAGATAAATAAATAAGCCACAAATATGTTTAAATAATTGAAATTTCTCCCAGGAAGCATTACATTTATAAAAGTTATTGTCATATGGCGGACTAATGAGAGCTTAGGTATTTGCTCTAGTTCATCGTGACTGTGCCATGGACCAGTGATGGCCTGGTGGTAGAGTCGCTGCCCGGCAAGCAGTAGATGCAGGTTCAAGTCCCGCTGGTTCCCAAGATTTTTTTCTGACTTGTTTTTCAATACAGATCGATCAATCGATCTTATTTACTGGGTGTAAGCCACAAATATGTTTAAATGATTTAAATGATTTAAATAAGATAAATAAAGTGGCTCCAAAGCATTTACAATATAAGCCCACAGCTCTTTTCCTTTTCTAAACAAGGTGTAAAAACTGCTTACTGCGATATCAGCAATATTTTAAGCACACTTACATTTTACAAGCATACATTTCTATACCTGACACTTACAAGGTTTTTAGAATGCCCTGATGTAACACTGACTTCAAGTATAACTAAGATTTCTATTTATATAAACAAAAACAAAAAACAAAAAATCGGTGCTTGGCCTTATATATGGTGAATCGTATATCCTTTCAACATAAAACATGCATTACAAAATTACCTAACTCATTCTCTTTATTTGTATGAGTGTTTACCAAAAAAAAGACAGCCAAGATTAAGATTGAAAGCTTTGGAATAAAATAAAGTAGCCTCTATTAACATAAACAGATATTTTCAAACTTTTGTTAATGTGACTGGCATTGTAGTATTCCTATGAAATGATTACAATGATTATAAGGCTATGAAAAACCTCCTCACTTTCATGGTAATAAAAAACGCGTTTATCACTCATACATAAGTTCTAATGTAGTATGCCCCGCATCCAACCCATGCCAGCCAGTTTGTCAGCCGTCGGCTTATCCCGCTGCTCAGTCATCCGTGGCAGCACAATTATGGAAATGATACCCTTAATCATCAAATTTGATTAAAGGCCACATGACCTTTTAATTAGAAACTACCAAAGTTAGGTACACTTTTTATACGCACTGTATAGCCCCATAATAAGACCACCAAGTCGGGTTGATTTCAATCAATCTATCTATCTCATTCACCTCGGGGTTGACAGAGCCCCTTAAACCAAAAGTCTAACCATGATATTAGATTAGTGTTAGATTTATGTAGAAACACTAGACTGAACTGAAAATATTCATAAATGGTTTGTTTACTGTAAAATAATTAAATAAATATTGCAGCGTTTATTTATAAATATGATCCGTTACACTAATGATTCAACGGCTTATCTTGGAGTCTCACCTGTTGGGTTTCCATCACTTACATGACAGGTGTGAATAAACATCCGGTAGGATGCGGTCGTCATTGTTGGTCAAACAGCTTGTGAGCGTCAAGTAACGCCCGGCTGGAATGCTCCCCAGGGAGTGGAGATTGTGCACACAGTATGTGCGGGCAAGCACTGAATCCAATGACCGGGGTAATAGTATATTTGTAAAGCGCTTAGAGACATTTGTATTAAGCGCTATATAAAAATTAAATATTATTATTATATTATTATTATTTAGTTTCTCAGAACAATGTATTAAGGTAAAATATCAATGAAAGTTTCATATGAATATTAAAAAGGCAATAATGAATATTAAATAAAATGTCGTAAAAGACAATGTCGTCTTTTTGAAGTAATTAATTGAAATTAATTATACGTTAAAATTACCTATATGATAACATCCCATGGCTGATCCGAGAATCGAGGTTTCTCAGGGGGTGGGGGGGGGGGGGGGGGGGGGACGTGCCCCGGTGCCCCCGGTTCCGCCAGTTGTATTGGTTTATTTCTATACAAGATGCACAAAACATGCAACTCAAGAGCTGAAAAGTTTAATTTACAAAGTAAAACAATTATAAAAGATATGTCACTACCCAAACAAAAAACATGTTTAATTGATAATAGGCCCTTATAAAAATGGCAGCAGCTCCCGACGCCACTCTCTAGTTTCCATGTCGTTTAGATTCAATGTTATGTTCCCTGTAACAACTGATGATCGCGAAATGAATTGCAATTAAATAAGATGGGCGTCCCCTTTTATTTGGCCGTTGATATAGTTATTTCTACAGCCATGTAAACAATCTACAAGCAAAAGATAAAGCACATGGAGATATAAAGATAACATAATACATAACATGAACCAAGTAGTGATACAGTTACTTATATCAGAACTATCTACTATACGACACGAGATATTAATGATTAATGACGTCATCATACTCAATGAGATATGTTTCACTACTGGAGAAGATGATGACTTCAACTGGTTACATCGAGCCGTCGGAGAACTGCGTAAGAAAGATTATTTTAATTTTTCAGGTGAAGCCCAAGAAAATATCGACAAATATTTATTCGGCTTACATTTCACATTTCCCACCTGGATATTGAATTTATTATCATCGTTGAGGTATTTTTAAGGGATTGCCCCTCCCATGCTAATATTTTCGTTTAAATAGTTCAATACTATTAATACTGTATTGCGAGAAAACTCTTCATGATTCTATCTCATTTTATTTAAACAGAACTTAAATAAAAACAAAGCAAAACACTTGCCGTAAAACGCATGAATATATTTTATACCTAGCTTTCATGGTTTAGTCAGAAGGTAATTGGGGCTTCATTCAAGGGGTCTTTCCGAATTGAACATTTTTAAAGCTCGTTTATCTTTTATGATGTACAGCAATACTTCTTCCTCCAAACATGGTCAATGTGCAAAGCAAACATTATTACCAATCTTGGGGGCGTTTGGCAAGCCTATATATTCCGATTCATACTTTAGTCCGTTTTTGCGTTTTGTAATGTGCAGTCATACCACTTTCCTTTGACAAAACATGTGTATTTGCTAGACGGTGTGAACAGCCGATTTAGGGGTCTGTTCGGGAGCTCTTTGGTTAAGGTGACAACCACTCCCCTTCATTTAATAAACCAGATCCCAAGGGTTTGATGACAAAATTGTTTAGGGACAGGGTTCAAGACTAATCTAATTAATACTTCATCTGCTCATAACTGGTTTAAGGTTAGATATCTAGGCCTTCAAAATTAACAAAGTAGCCATTATATAATTTATCTGTGAATGATACCACTCTAGACCAATCATTAGATACTTTATAGCTAATTGCCCTTTGTACTGCCGTAATAAACATCGACGTTTTGTAATAGCTCTGTCCGCCCTTGTTACGTAATCATTGAGATTGCATCTGCTTTTAGAACAAATCTGATAACAGTGACTGATACAGAGGCGGGTGGGGGTAGAAGGAGCACAATCACCCCCTCTACATTTTGTTCATATCCCATGATTTAGGTACCTGAGGTTTGGCTCGCACCTCCTCCGTTATCAAATCAACTCTCTGAGCATGCGTATGGCGCTTCGATCGTATGGCAAGCCGTTTTATCATTTAAACATATTTCTTGATATCAAGAAATCAATTCTTGATATCAAGAAATGAATTCTTGATATCAAGAAATCGAATTCTTGATATCAAGAATTCAATTCTTGATATCAAGAATTACCATTGGTTCACAACGTAAAATCATTTCTTGATATCAAGAATTCGATTTCTTGATATCAAGAATTCATTTCTTGATATCAAGAACTCAATTCTTGATATCAAGAATTCATTTCTTGATATCAAGAAATCGAATTCGTGATATCAAGAATTAAATTCTTGATATCACGAATTGTTATAGTGAATGATTTCGAACGCAAAGGTATTGCACGAATTCATACTGAGCGCGCCGTTTTAACATTTATTCCTATATCCTGCCTGACCGGTCCGGTGTGGGTTGGCGAAAGTCAATGTGTCGCGAGAATTCAACTAATGCAAGAATACATGTTGCCAGTCTGTGCAGACCGGTGCAGTGTGGGTTGTCGAAAGTCAATGTGTCGCGAGAATTCAACTAATGCAAGAATACTTGTGCCAGTCTGCGTGCAGACCGGTGCAGTGTGGGTTGTCGAAAGTCAATGTGTCGCGAGAATTCAACTAATGCAAGAATACATGCTGCCAGTCTGTGCAAACCGGTGCAGTGTGGGTTGTCGAAAGTCAATGTATCGCGAGAATTCAACTGATGCAAGAATAGTCTACATGTTGCCAGTCTGTGCAGACCGGTGCGGTGTGGGTTGTCGAAAGTCAATGTATCGCGAGAATTCAACTAATGCAAGAATACATGTTGCCAATTTGCAATGCGTGTACCGTCCGTGGATATTCCTTGTAATTATTTTTATATTTTATACTGTTCAAACATATGATTATTCAGACCATTGGTTTAGGTTACATTGAAAATGTTTGATGTGATTTTTTTTCAGTTTAATTACTTGTATAAAACATACAAAAACGCATCTTTCAAAACGTAAGACGGCAACATATCACGAAATGATTTCTTGATATGTTGCCGTTTTAAAAAAAAAATTACGGACGCGTATTTATTATAATGTATTACAAGTAATTGAACTAGATCTATAGATCTATGCATATATAAACAAACAGTTTTGTTGGCATTATATATTTATAATACATTGCTTTAAAAAACATGGCTAAACAGTACCAACGAAATATTTTCTACAAGGACATTCACATAGACATTCAATGCACTTCTATGTATTTCGGTCTGCACTGTAAGTTAGGATGTGGCATGCATCCCTTTAAATGGTCTACAAGGCGAGTTTATGTACATTACCCTAAACAAACACCCCACTGGACCCTGGGCTGTTCCATGAACAAACGGGGGTGATTTTGTTACATAATATATATCACAGAGACGGTAAATGCACTGCAAACTGGCAACATGTATTCTTGCATTAGTTGAATTCTCGCAATACATTGACTTTCGACGACCCACACCGCACCGGTCTGCACAGACTGGCAGCATGTATTCTTGCATTAGTTGAATTCTCGCGACACATTGACTTTCGACAACCCACACCGCACCGGTCTGCACAGACTGGCAGCATGTATTCTTGCATTAGTTGAATTCTCGCGACACATTGACTTTCGCCAACCCACACCCAGGAATAAATGTTAAAACGGCGCGCTCAGTATGAATTCGTGCAATACCTTTGCGTTCGAAATCATTCACTATAACAATTCTTGATATCAAGAAATCTATTTCTTGATATCAAGAATTCATTTCTTGATATCAAGAATTCGAATTCTTGATATCAAGAAATGAATTCTTGATATCAAGAAATAGATTTCTTGATATCACGAAATGAAATTTAGATATCAAGGAATGAATTCTTGATATCAAGTAATCGAATTCTTGATATCAAGAATTCAATTCTTGATATCAAGAATTACCATTGGTTCACAACGTAAAATCATTTCTTGATATCAAGAATTCAATTCTTGATATCACGAATTCGATTTCTTGATATCAAGAAATGAATTCTTGATATCAAGAAATGAAATTTAGATATCAAGGAATGAATTCTTGATATCAAGTAATCGAATTCTTGATATCAAGAATTCAATTCTTGATATCAAGAATTACCATTGGTTCACAACGTAAAATCATTTCTTGATATCTAGAATTCAATTCTTGATATCACGAATTCGATTTCTTGATATCAAGAAATGAATTCGTGATATCAAGAAATGATTTTACGTTGTAAAGCAATGGTAATTCTTGATATCAAGAATTGAATTCGTGATATCAAGAATTCGATTTCGTGATATCAAGAAATGATTTCTTGATATCAAGAAATATGTTTAAATGATAAAACGGCTTGCCATACGATCGCTCTGTTAACAACATTCTGGATTCGCCCTTATTGAACCAACACATAGCACAGTCTAGCACGAGATACGTGCTTGACAGCTTTAGTAAATATACAAGATAATACTGGATGGTTCTCAGTGGCGTGGTCACGTATGTGGGATAAGGATTCATGGGCCCCCTCAGTCGAATGAGGGGGGGGGGGGGAGAGGAGAAAGAAAGGGAGATTGGAAACTGCAATGTGAAAAGGAGGAGATAATAATATTAAAGACATTTTGCATTACAATACTACTACTAATATTACTACTACTACTGCTACTATACTACTACTACTACTACTACCACTACTACTACTACTACTACTACTTCTAATTCCACTATTTATAATAATAATTTTGATATAATAATACATAATATATAATAATAATACATGCAAGGGGTTTAACAGAATTCCAACTTCGTAATTTCGCAATTGTAGAACGATGAAAAATTAAGATGATTATAGTCAAGAATAAACAGCACATACATGATGGTTTAGTAATTGGTTGATTCGCCCTATCCACACTCTGCGGTGGCATTCTCTCGCTTTTTCTTTAGTCCACCATCTGACCAAATATTTCCGATGCCCTTGCCCATGACGTCAGTACCCCTTTCAATAGTTTAGCCCTCGCTAAGCCAGTGATACATACAATGATCCTTCATGTAGAATCATATTTAATCACATGCGAAGACCTACTTTTAGTTTGCGTTTTAGCATAATGCTGATTCTTTCTTTCTTCCATTCATATATTAATGTGATATATTTTTTAAATTGTGTATATACCTATACTATCATTAAGCAAAAACGACACAATTTCAATCAAAGGAATAGATCTTCTTTTAAATAGAGAAAAGATTAAAAGTATGACGGCAACTTTCACCTTATTTACTCTTGTAGGATTCTATGTCAAAGGTAACCTCAAGAGAGAGTATATTTGTAAAGCGCTGAGAGAGATTTGTAATGAGCGCTGTATAAAAATTAAATATTATTATTATTATTATTACTATAACAATTATTGTGTTTTGATGTTTTATTAAAATTCGGTTACTTCACGTCCTGGTATATGTGCATTATTTGATTCATTCCTACGCGGGGTAGATGCATTAAAAATAAAAACAAAACAACAACTAATTATTATTAGTTGTCTAGTTATATATGAATGTACTTCAGAATTTAAAATAAATTTGTTTGATAGACTAGGAGGAATGTTTGGGCAAATTCAAATGATTGTTGTATAAATAGATTATATAAATTACAAAAGAAGGCAATACGTATTATCTCAGGATCCCATTATCTTGCCCATACAAAACCTATTTTTGTCCTTTTTAAATGTTTTAATGTATTTGAATTGAATGACTATAATACTGTTATATTTATGTTTTTATGTCATAAAGGTATTATTCCTCCTAGTCTATCAAACAAATTTATTTTAAATTCTGAAGTACATTCATATATAACTAGACAATCATCTCATTTTCATATACCACTTATCAAAACTTCTGTCTCTAAAAATTCAATTTTCTTTAAAGGACCAATTTTATGGAATGAGTTACCTCCTAATGTTAAATCAAGCCCAACTCTGAATACATTTAAAAGAAGATACAAACAATTACGTTTTTGTGAATAGTATTTTATTAGTTTTTATATATGCAATCAGGTGTTAGATGTTAGGTGTTAGTTGTTAGGTGTTAGGTGTAAGGTGTTAAGTGTTATAGGTTAAAATTGTCGCTAGGGACCAGCACCACACAAGACGTAATTGTTCTTTCTTGCTGGTTCCTCATTCGTATATATATTTGTATTTTATGTTTATCTTTCGTTATGCTATTTGTATGTTCTTTACTTATCTGTAAATATCAATGTTATAATCATGTATGTTTTTTATATGACGAATGAAATAAAATGAAATGAAATGAAAACAAAAATTATCGTAGGCCCTCGAAATCGAGAGATACGTGTGGCGGCCGCGGAAGATCTGCGATGCCCTCAGGGTCACACGAGGGCGTATGGGTTGCCGTGGGATTATAACTTTGTTCATTTCTAGGTTCGCCGTCGCAATTAAACATAATTAAGACATACCGTATCCATGCCGTAGAGCGGTTCCACGTCGACCATACGTCGCACGTACGGTAGTCTTGCGGCTATCTTGCGTCTGCCCTGGTATTTGTCAAAAACTGTAGGGCCGCCGCAGGGACGCCCGTAAGCTATGGTCACAATTCAGAGCGGCGACCGACCGATTTGTAGCCTGCTCGGTCGCCGCTGGAATTTAGTCATCGCCCAACGATTTTTGGGGAAGTCGAGCAGGCTGTAGAGGCCCAGCGATACCTTGGCGGTGCCCTGTTGATTTCCCCTCGATCGCCGGTCGATTTTAGGTAAAAACTGGGCGAAACCAGGGAGCTTCTCTGGGCTTCGTCCCGGCAGTGACCGACTGATGACTCACCGATTCCCGAGCGGTCTCCCACCGGTCACCGGCTGATTTTGAAGAACTTGCCCAGAGGCCGGCCGGTGATCGGCGGGGCACCAAAATACGCTCGGTGCCCGGGCGGTCGCTGCTCGGACACCGACCTAATCGAGCGTTCGCCGTCGAGCGATATAGGTCAAAAATCGAATCTGCGAGGTCAAAGGCTGTCGACCTATTTTGAACTCGCCGCCCAGTGACCGACTGATCTCTCAGCGACGACCGGGCAGCGACTGGGCGGCGACCGCTCGACAGCCTTTGACCTAGCGGGCTCGATTTGTGACCTAAATCGCTCGACGGCGAACGCTCGATCAGGTCTGTGCCCGGGCGGCGACCGCCACGGGCCCGAGCGTATTTTGGACGGCGAGTGAAAAGTGAGCAGGCGCCGCCGAATTTTAACTCCGCGCTAAAACTTCAGCGGCGACCGAGTGATGCCCTAAAAACAAGCGGTGCCCGGGCGGCGTCCGCTCGGAGCCCGGGCGAAATTGGCTAAAATCTCCCCGCCCGGCCGCCGAGCAGGCTACTTTTGGGTGTTGTGACCAAAGCTTTAGCGACCGCGCGTCATTACTTCGAAGGCCTTACGGCAGCTGCATATTTTCTGTCTCCACAAATTCAAAAAACGCTGTGCGGCTACCCTAACATATTATGTGACTGCTACTGTATGTGACCGTGTGAATACTGCGGCGGCCCCATAATTACTATTTGCCGTAGATATTTTAGACCCCACGGCCACCGCGGCAAATGTGACCTAGGCATTAATAGTTTTTAGCCGAGCTAGTCCTTGTGGTTCCTGTTCCTCTAGATAATTATGATGGACCAGTACTTACTTTCTTCTTATCTATCTTTCCCTTGATACACTGCTGCGTAAACATATAAACATATTGAAATGTCTATCAACTTATTAAAAATTAACAAATGATTCGATTAATATCCGTGTTTACTTGTTGATTGTTTTCACAGGCGTATTTGCACGAGGAAGGGAGATGTATGATGTACAGCGAATGCGGGGCTAATCCTGATACAAATTCTAGAACAGATCTAAATTGCTTGGACAATGAAGGAGCACGGCCTACTGGATCAGCAGCAGGCATTGGTCTTCTAAATGATTTTTGTCCAGCTTACAACCCTGATGAAGTATGCTGTGATCTTCAACAACTTAGAACCATGCAGGTAACCAACATCTTCAAGTATCTACATGTATCATGTTCTACGACCGTGCTTTTGATCCATAGTTCTAAAGATAATAATTAGAGAAGGCGCGATGGCTTATTGGTAGACCTGTGGTCGCGTAACAGGGAGGTCCCGGGTTCGAAACCAAGTCCATGCTCTCGTGCCCTTCGGTAAGGTAGTAATCCTAATTACCAAGTCCCTCAGAGAGGACTTAAAGCCTTTGACCCCCTGGTTGTTTCCTTACAAGCATATACATGCTTTCTTAGCAGTCAGTTAAAACTATCATCATCAAACAGTGTCAGAATCACATGCATCATCAGGTAGTAATAATAACAATGAATAACAATAATGGTATTAGTGATATACAGCTTAATACGTGTTTCTTAGTGCATAATATTCTTTAAAGCATGTGCCTATTTTTTCTTCCATACAAACTGAGACCATGGTAATTATAAACATAAAAAATCCTATTTTAAATTCACTGTTTTACATGTAAAATTTACATCTTCAATTTTGATTCCTTTTTAAGTATTTAATTTCAGAAAGTTATCTTTTATGTTGGACTGAATATTCATGGGTTTCACTTTGCAAAGATATTCATTAAAAAAAAAAATATATATAAAAATATATATATATATATATATATATCGTGGCATGATGACATTGATGTAATAACAGTCTATACTTGTTCATTACTAATATTCTATTTTAGAAAAGGACTAACTCTTTTTCATCGTTGATGCCTTCCAATAAATTTCTTGATATCAAAGAAACTTATTCACATTAAACTTTATTTCATGGAATGTATCTCAATGCTTGTGTTTATAGCCTTTATTGACTGCACTGCGGCCTGCATTCGGTCGTTGTCCAGCCTGTCTAGAAAACATTATGACGATGATGTGTCAGATGGTTTGTAGTCCTCAGCAGAGTCTCTATACCAATGCTACAGTCCTCCTGGTAAGCGATGATGGAGTCGGCGTTCGTCGCTTCGATGCCTTCGTCGCACAGGAGTTCGCTGACGTCGCCTATGATTCATGTAAGCCTCATCTCACCCGATTCGATATTAAATAAAGTCCAACCTGTCTTAGAGGGTTAGAGGCCACCTCTCTATAGTAGCCATGTAATTTGCCATGTACGTTGTCTCTCTCGCCGGAAAGAAATATGTGTCTAGAAAGTCCACCTGTAGCTTTGGCTACCTGCTCTGTTTTTTTATTTATTTGGTGACTCCGAGAGAAGCTTGCTTAAAATTAATGTATTAATTAGATAATGTAGATCGGTGGTCAGAATCAGGACACATATAAAGAAAATAATGAAAACTTGGAGAAAATCACAACTACTGAAGCCACAATGTTATTAAGGCTATTATGTGTGCACTATCATGTGCGGAATAGAAAATGAATCAAATAACCGGGGTAAAAATAGACTTCAATGAAAACATGGTGAAGCGTTTAGAAACGCAGTATTAAGAGTTATACGTATGTTGCTATTATTATCATTATCATTAATTTGAGAGATTCCAATCGATATTCTTTCAGGTAAGGATGTTCAGTTCCCAGCCGCTAATACACCTGTGATGGATGTAATGTGTGGCGGGTATCTCGGTGACGATTGCTCCCCTCAGAGGTGGCTTGACTTCCTTGGTGATACAGCTAATGGATTCATTCCTTGGAATATTGACTTCACAGTTGTACCAACAGGAGAAACAGTCGAAGGCATGGACGAAAGTAAGTGGAAAATAAATTATTATCTCATGTATCTCTTTATTTTTTTTCAAAATTCTTTTCCATCTTTATATTTTTCTTCTTTTATTCGCCTTCTTCTTCTTTTTCTTCTCCTCTTCGTCCTTCTTCTTATTTTCCGCCGCCTCCTCCTTTTTTCTTCTTCGCCTCCTCCTCCTTTTTCTTCTTCTCCGCCTCCTCCTTCCTTTTCTCCATCATCTTCGCCTTCTCCTCCTTTTAAACCGTATCAGCTCTTATTTTCAAAAAATTGTTTTGTAATTGATAAACTAATTTCTATTCTAAATTTTTCATTTTTAAATTTATCGACAAGTAAAGGGTAAAAATCATCCATGCATTGCAGTACAGTCTTCGATTGATATAAGTACAATTTGAGAGGTCGGAGGAGTACTATCGTACATTGTCTAACGACTCCGTTTCTATTACCACTGGCTTGCTGTCTCTACACCTTTCTTTCCCTCTGTCTCTCTCCCCTTTCTCTCTCTCTCTCTCTCTTTCTCTGCTTCTCTCCCTTTCATGTAGATACTGCATCGTTATAATCATCTTTAACTGTAATATTTGAAATCACCTGTGCATGAGAGGGATATCATTAAATCATTGTAACCCTTGGGTCCCTCCTCCTGGTATAACTGATTGGGATATGCACCACAATAGGCCTGCAACATGATGATGTTCATTAAAACAACAACAGCAACAACTTTGCATATATTTTATCTGATTTTATTATACGGAAATAAAACAACAACAACAATCTGTAAGTACTTGATATGCTTTAGGAAGGAAATGAATTAGTCAATTATGTTCATTTAATCTGTTGTAGCCATGGAGCCCATGAACCCTATCTCGTTCTACTGTAACGCACCTGTTGGCAATCAAAGCAGCTGTAGTTGTCAAGACTGTGAACTCTCCTGCGCGGGCTTACCAACCATCGGACCAGTTGTACCACCTTACAAGATAGGTCTTATGGATGGATACTCCTTCATTATTCTCATGATCTATGTGGGACTCGCTTGTCTGTTCGTTGTCTCTCTCATCCTTTATAATTGCCTTGTCGTCAGCAACGATGACGAAGAGCTCCCTCTCAGGAAGAATGAAGTCAGGTTAGAACCCGAAGATGTAAGTGATGACGTCATCCCTCATCATCTTAAAAGATTAAGCGATGAGAGGTACACAGTGAGGGGGGGGGGGGGGGGGAGTTAACGGGAAGCATTTCAAATCCCCCCTGAAAAAAATAATCGGTCATAACCTATTTACAAACTTTAGTAAACAAAAATTTGAACTCATCATTGTATGACGGGTATTTTTCTTCTTTTTCTTTCATATTCTTTTTTTCTTTTCTTTTCTTTTATTCCTTTTCTATAACCCCATTTGTTTTGTCAAATAATTCTCTGTATTGAGCCTTTCCCGCCATGATTTGGGAAGGGAGGGAGGGGGGGGGGGGTGGCACCAGCATTCGTTCATAAACAATAGTGTTTCCATGAATGTTAGGTTTCCTGAGAGTAATTTCAATTTGTAAAGACGCCAACAATTTCTTTACAAGTTGTGTTTCCACATTACTATACTCGTATATTATTAACCAAATATGAAGATACATGCCTTAACTCCGTAGATTTTAGATTGATTATCTTTTAAAATCACCCTTCATGCTTGAGGGTGCATTTCGTTTAAACATTCATTAAAACTAATCTTGAGCTCTGGTATGGGAATCGTATATCGAGAGAAAATGGCTACAATTTATTCTGGGGTTGTTTATCCTGTAGTAGTCAATTGTTTGAACCGGTAAAATAAAAATAAAATCACACAAAATTGCTGGAAATCATCTTCAATAAAAACCACAACTCTTACTTGCACATAGTAACCTGTGTTATGCACATGGTGTCGGTCCTACTTACCTTATATTGATGTCCTTATCTTCATATGCTCATTTCTCAGCCCCTATACATTTTCTACCAAAATCGTTTGGTACATGTTATTTATTTGTAATTTTGTACATTCAGTGTAAGTTTTGTTGGATTCTGTAAGAATTTATTTTCTATAATTACCAGAACTCAAGCTTATCTTTGAAAGAAAATATCCAGTATGCCTATAAAGAGTAAGTTCCTTATGTGGACAATTTATGGTTTATGGTTTATTCAAGATTTCACAAAAAGAGTGAAAGTTCTTTTCTTTTCTTGATAAAGGTGGGCAAATTGGATAACATTAATAAAAAGATGGATGACGGTCTGAGGGATTTCTTTACATGGTGGGGAACAGGCATTGCAAGGTATCCCGTTCTGGTTCTTATCATCATGGTCTGCGTCGTCGTAGCCCTCACATGCGGTAAGTAATGGTCGACATATTACCGCATATGATGTAAGCAATAATCGCGATATTAACTCACATGCGGTAAGTAATGCTCACGATAGTACCGCATATGATGTAAGCAATAATCGCGATATTAGCTCACATACGGTAAGTAATGGTCACCATATTACCGCATAAGATGTAAGCAATTATCACGATATTAACTCACGTGCGGTAAGTAATGGTCACGATATTACCGCATATGATGTAAGCAATTATCACGATATTAACTTACATGCGGTAAGTAATGGTCACGATATTACCGCATATGATGTAAGCAATTATCGCGATATTAACTCACATGCGATAAGTAATGGTCACCATATTACCGCATATGATGTAAGCAATTTTCCCGATATTAACTCACATGCGGTAAGTAATGGTTGCGATATTACCGCATATGATGTAAGCAATTATCATGATATTAACTCACCTGCGGTAAGTAATGGTTGCGATATTACCGCATATGATGTAAGCAATAATCGCGATATTAACTCACATGCGGTAAGTAATGGTCACGATATTACCGCATATGATGTAAGCATATGGCTCCGGTTAGTCTCATTTCACAACGCCCCCTATCGTCAGAGCATGATCTGAGTCGGCAGCCTAACATGTTAGCCTATGGACGTTTTTTAAAAAAATCGTTAAAAATTCATTTTTTGTTTAAACGAAAAGCACATCCACCCCGACGTACGTTATCACTAGCTCTTTCATTGGAGCCCTCATGTCTCATTGACTTTTGAAAGTTCACCCACCGTAATTTTTCAAAATAGGTTGCAAGCTCGTCATTGCCTATAATACACGTGTGAAACAAGTCTAACTTTGGACTCAGTTTACCAAGCGATTTGAAGGTTATAGGTCGAGCACACGAAACATAAAAAGCATGAATTATCATAGATCACTTCTGCCTATTTCATTATGTCCATTTCATCCAACCCCCCACCGTAATTTTTCCATTTAGTAAAAGCAAACATTTTGCCGAGTTTAGCAAAAACATGAATATTCATGAACGGTCAGACAATACAGCCTTTATAGTACGTAACGTATAGTGAATGGAATGGGCGATGATCCGTTCAGGAGGCAGAGGTCAGTGGTTTGTGCTGGCAATGTTCACGCGAGCGAAAATGAGACAATCGGAGCAATATGCAATTATCGCGATATTAGCTCACATGCGATAAGTAATGGTGACCATATTACCGCATATGATGTAAGCAATAATCGCGATATTAACTCACATGCGGTAAGTAATGGTCAAGATAGTACCTTACATGCGGTTTTTATTCGAAACACTTGAGAGAGGAACAAATAACTAAAACAGCCATGTTGATCCTTAGACGGTTTTATTTCGTCATTGATGCATATTTCTCCCGCATACTCAATCTTTACTTCCTAAAAGAGCCCCGTTAAGCTTTTAAAATCAATACTTTTAATACCTCCGTCACTTTCAAAATAATTGTCAATTCTGCTTTAACTCCCAAGTTTTATAGGCCGAGAAAAAATAGGAGTCGGCCTATTTTACATGTCACTACAAAGACTTGAACAACATTATTGCGCTGGCTACAGAATAACTTTTTTTTCTCACTCTGTACGACTACGTCAGGTATCTTACTGGTCGAGATCGTTACGGATCCCGTTGAGCTATGGTCTGGTCCACAAAGTCGTGCTCGTCTTGAGAAAGATTACTACGACGAAACATTCGTTCCTTTCTACCGTACTACATTGATTTACATCCGGGCTCCTGACATGGATTATGTCGAATACGACACATACAACGAGGGAAACAAAACGTTCGGACCAGTTGTGAATTTAGAAGTACTAACCCAGGTATGGATCAAAGAACAGTCAAGAAAATGTAACTAAAGGACACGTAGGCGAGAAAAAAATAAGATTGAAAGATGACAAAATGAGGAGAAATGCCAAACGTGATAAATAAAGATATATATATATACATGTATATAGAATAAATAATTTAATGTTGATAATGCTCCTTCACGGCGATATACAAATAATAATTAAAACAAATAGAAATAAAAAATTCCTGAGATAGTTTTTGTCTTTACTTTAAACGGTTTCAATTTTATGTCTTCATAGAAAAAAAATGAAACCGATCATAGTGAAGAAGAGAAGTTTCTCAAGGATTATTATTTCATTTGTTTTAATTATAGAGAGAGAGAGAGAGAGAGAGAAAGAGAGAGAGAGAGAGAGAGAGGGAGAGGGTGATATATACAAAGATAGAGAGAGAGAAAGAATGAAATGTTTCTCTACAGTGTATTCTGTCTATATTTGCGTTTGAAAGAGTGTGCATAAAAACATGAGAACCAGACCTGGGTAATTATGGACACGAGATCTTAAAATATTAAAAGAACTCTTTAATTAATGGGAGTAAAAATTCAAAATCTTTAAAAACCTTTATGAAGCAAAGTTCCAACCTACTATCGGTGTATTGTTCCCGACAGGCTCTTGATCTTCAGAAGGCAGTAGAGAACATCACGGCTTATTACAAAGGTACACCAGTACGGCTCAGTGATATCTGCAACAAGCCACTAGCTCCCGTCGTGAACCAATGTCTTATTCAAAGTGTGCTGCAATGGTGAGTTATTAGTCATGTCAATTCTTGGTTGGACAATAAACAATTTAGGAAAGTATTCCGGAAAATATTTTGTACGTAATAAAATAGTTCATGATTTTTTTTTCTTTCTCTCTTCCTCTCATTTTCATTCCCATTATCTTCCTATGCACTTAGAAACATGATATTAAGCCCTTTGTAAATGCTGGATAATTATTATTGTTATTATTATAACGTCCCTACGAGTTTTGACGAGCGTTTATTGCCAGCGCACAGTGCATTAACAGGACTAAGGGTACGTTTATGCTCAGCTTTTTCTGGCCAGAAAGAGGCATCTGTTACGCGTTTAGTTCAAAACACGGTTGCGTCCTTTCTCATTTTTGTAGAATCACCGAAAAACGGCGATCGTAATCGCCGATCGTAAACTCACAAAAAGGTGCGTTTACGATCGGCGATTCTGGGGAAGCATAAACGCACAATCATTTGTAAACGCGTTTAAATGGGGTCAACGCACTGACCTCTAGTGGGTCTACGTAGCATGCGCAGTCAGGTTTGCGAATCCAGCTGCAAGGCCACCCAGCCAGAATTGCCTGGAGGAGCCAGAGAAGTGAGCATAAACAGTACACCGTGGAACTGCGATTACGATGAGCGTTTACGAAGAGCGTTTCAAATCGCTCATTCTGCCTTCAAAACTGAGCATAAACGTACCCTACCAGGTACCCATTTTACTCATCTGGATAGAGTGTGGCAAAGATAGATTCATGTATTGTCAAATGCTAATTATTATATGATTTGGTGTTCTTCGCACAGGTATGGAAACAGTTATGAACAGCTGAACAAAGTAGCGGTTGATGGCGAAGGAAAGTCAGCCGATTATCGAGATCATTTCATCTATTGTATGAAGTAAGTCTCAATCATACATCAAGAATTACGTTCACACGTATTACATTCACCTAACAAAATAACCTTGACAAAAATAGTACAATGTAAGTTGCATGACTGAACTGCTGTTTTTACGTTTACAATAAAGTTATTGCATGAGTGGTCGAATTACTAAAATGAAATTTATGACCTTGCCTTTTCACCAGGGCCAATATATATCGTCTTCAAAAAAATTACAGAAAATACATAGAACAATTAAAAAGTAACTGATTGAGAATCGTCTAGAGTAAACCAAAACACACATACATGTTTTTTTATCAAAGTTTTCACATTTTAAATTCAAAGTGATATACTGATACGCATGTATCAAACAATAAAGAATGCTCATCAACTGTGTTTCTAGAGATTCGATTTGCAGAGAGAGAGAGAGAGATAAAGAGAGGAAGAGAGAGAGAGAGAGAGAGAGAGAGCAAGAATCATGCACATTTCTAATAACAAATGGAGTATTTTTTTTTTTTTTTTTTTTTTGTGTGATGATGTTGTAAATATGCATAGTGCATGGTGTGCACATGTGAATAGTGGCACCAAGATTAAAAGTTTTCTTTTTAAAGGACAATGGATTGATAAGTGAAAACAAATCTTGCCATAAAAACTTTGTGCATGATCTTATATGGCAGAATGAAGCTTTTGCGATGGGGAAAATGTGGCCCCTCCACGATTCCGCCAATGTATGCGCAAAATTAATGTGTACAGTCATTTTGAAATCAAAGTCAAGTTTTTTTAACCGGCCAACCACGTTCAAACCCAGAAACTCTCATCGAGTCCATAATTTTCCGTTATTTGAGACGTAGATCACAGATAGATTTTGGGCAAATTCAGTTCGATCTGACAGATAAACTGTGATGCTGCCTATTATGTGTATAAATGTATCTAGTATATTTATCCTTTTATATATCCTTAATTTTATTTTATATTTACATGTATAATGCTGTATTTTAACCATAATGATGTATTTTACCTTGTATAAATGACCTGCAATTCAGCTTCAGCTGCCAGAACGTCATATGAATTAATAAACCCTTATTGAATTGAATGATTGAAATAAAACGAAGGTTTATGATACGTGGAAATTTAGACATTTTCTTTAACTTTTTATATTTTACGTTGCTTGCAGGAGTCCGCTTTCTTTGGAAGACAACACCCCTTTGCGGGATATGTGTGTTTCAGCTTTCGGTGGTCCCACCTATCCATATGTTGCTATCGGTGGTTATCCAGGTAAGTGTATATAGGATTAAATTCTTGATCACAACACTCCTTTGGAAAACTCCGCTGTTAGTCTCATGGATTGTTACCTGTTTGGCATATCAAGATAACGTCAAAAATCTACAACAACATCAACAGCAGGAACAACAACAACAACAACATCATTGTCATCTTCATCATCAACAAAAACAACAGTAACAAACAAACAAACAAACAAATAGACAAACAAACAAACAAATAGACAAATTATCGGATGAAGATCAGCATATTTTCACGAGGGGAAGGGGTCTCGAACTTAGATAGGGTACACATTTAGAAATTCATTTGGACCCACTTGTTTCTTTGTGGTGCGTAGTAAAGATTATTTTGAGTATGGCTGGGGATTGAGTGCGTTAATGATTACGATGTCGATGTTAAATTCTTCTCTTACGATTCGGTAGACGATGACTACAATGAGGCCGAACTGCTGGCTATCACCATCCTACTCGACAACAAGAAAGACAATGAGACTGAGTATAATATGATCATGGAATGGGAAGCTGAGTACCTAAGATTCATGGAGAGTTATGATAATCCAAACTTCATCATCGCATATGCAGCAGAGGTGAGCTCCTAATATTGGTATTCAGATAGTTCTTGGTATTTTATACATAGCATTCATGCACGCAAAATTAAACTTCGATCATAGTATGAAGCATATCACATTCTGGTTTAAATGTCTCTCTGCGCTTTTAAAGAGATTTGGAAGTCACAAGCATGACATTTATTATTAATAGTATATATATAATATTGCATAGACTTAATCAGGAACATGATGGGTAACATCTTTGCTGATCATGTTTTTATCCTATCTAAACATGCTTCAATAGATAAATAAATCGGCTTTAGCTCCGGCATCCAATTTCATTAAAGGGAATATCTCAAACTTTACTATCTTGGATATCGCAGAAGTAAGCAGTAATATAATAATTTGATCATTAAGTAAGGACACACTATTAAAATCCATTTGGATAATAATTTTGTTTTAACGAATTTCAAGGGAGTGACTGGACGCAGTCTAAGAATTAAGTCTGAATATTAATATTTTCGAATAACTTTCTAAACGAAGTAAAGATGTAATACAAAATAACATGTTTCAGGATATTATCTAGTATACGAGGTAAAGCTTATGAAATTATGATATGCTGAAAATTGTCCTTTATTGAATTCATATAATGCAATCAAATAGTGCTGATCACTGTGTTTCAATTATGATATGTCTAGGAAGTATCAATTGCGGTTAAATCTCACGGCGTTATCGACATACACTCTATTAACCTCTTCTGGCATGTCACAGAGATATGATCTTTGAGCTTCCTGACAATCACCTACAGTCACGTTTTAATTTATCAATACCTTATCAGAAAATGAAGTTAACCTCTTTATCACGTAGGTCATAAGAGGCCATTCCGAATTCCACCCGTTGATATTTTCATTCTCTCTCTGCATTACGCAATACCCTTTCCACTGTCCTTCTAGCGTTGGATAAAATACTTGACATAAACATTAGTTCTTTTATGATAATAATTATATTAAATCTGGATTTTTATAACGTTTAATATGGAATACCGTCTCTATTAAAGCGCTTTACAGATATTATTATTACCCCGGTCATCGGGTTCATTTACGCACATAGTGTGCACCATTTACACTCCCTGTGGAGTATTCCTATATACCATAATGTTCACCGAGAGGGCATATGGCAATTTCTATCACAAAGACTTTCGCCAGGTTCACATTTATTTCCTGGGTATGGAGTGGCACATGTAGATTAATGCTTTGCCAAAGGACTGTAGTGCCGTGTCAGTGATCGAACCCACAACCTTCACATTTCCAGTCAAGTGCCTAAACCACTCGACTCCAAAACCCCTATGCCTCAAAACCTCTTTGCTCTTCTTATCCTTTCATTTTTTTTCTTTTCTTGCCTCATTATTTAGTTCTCCGTTCTTTCCTTTATTCAGTTCGTTTTACATAATATATTGTTTTAACATTATTCCTCTTTTTCTACATTATCAATTTATCATTCAATCAATCAATCAATGATTTATACTCCAATGTTTTGACAGCGTTCTATCGAAGATGAATTGATTCGTCAAAGTGAAGCTGATCTGGTGACGATCGCTGTCAGTTATCTTGTTATCTTTGCTTACATTGCCCTGGCTCTCGGAGAGTTCACCAAGATGGATAGATTACTGGTATGTATATAAACCTAAACATTACTATCCATGTTGTGGTCTTCAGACCGGTCCAACATTAATATCCATGCTATGGTGTTCAGACCGGTCCAACATTACTATCCATGTTGTGGTGTTCAGACCGGTCCAACATTACTATCCATGTTGTGGTGTTCAGACCGGTCCAACATTACTATCCATGTTGTGGTGTTCAGACCGGTCCAACATTACTATCCATGTTGTGGTGTTCAGACCGGTCCAACATTACTATCCATGTTGTGGTGTTCAGACCGGTCCAACATTACTATCCATGTTGTGGTGTTCAGACCGGTCCAACATTACTATCCATGCTATGGTGTTCAGACCGGTCCTACATTACTATCCATGCTATGGTGTTCAGACCGGTCCAACATTACTATCCATGCTATAGTGTTCAGACCGGTCCAACATTACTATCCATGCTATGGTGTTCAGACCGGTCCAACATTACTATCCATGCTATGGTGTTAAGACCGGTCCAACATTACTAGCCATGCTATGGTGTTAAGACCGGTCCAACATTACTAGCCATGCTATGGTGTTAAGACCGGTCCAACATTACTAGCCATGCTATGGTGTTAAGACCGGTCCAACATTACTAGCCATGCTATGGTGTTAAGACCGGTCCAACATTACTAGCCATGCTATGGTGTTCAGACCGGTCCAACATTACTAGCCATGCTATGGTGTTCAGACCGGTCCAACATTGTCGTAGATATATAACACATCCATCATACCAAATCAAAGTCATACTTGTTATCTAAAAGTTAGCTTTAATGTGAGATCATTAAATAATCACAGTATACTTTCTCGAGAAAGGCGGTTACATTTATGAACGATAAATTGATTCTAGCTTAATGTATATTTAAACAATTGGTAATACCTCAATGAGAAAACGTATTGACGAAACAGAACTATTGATCACGTTTCTTACTTCTTAACTAATGTACGAAAACTGAGTCATATCTTCTTGTGTTCACCCAAAATAAACAGGTCAATGTATATTATAAAAAAAATTCATTAGTTACACCAACTTTCCCTTGCTGCATAGTCAATTGTACAAAAAGGCACATGTCGTTTTGCATTCCAATATATAGGGGGATTAGAACTGAATGAGATTTCTGCCTACTCGTTAATCTGCCAATAAAAATCATTTTTGTTTTCTGTTTGAGATTGTAATGTTGATATTCCTGTAAACATGTATTTTGATATCGCTGTTTTTCTGAAAGTTTATAATAAAGGCGTGAAGTGAAGTGATTATGAAAGCTAATGGATCTCTGCCTTGTTTGTGTTCTCTCTTCATCAGGTTGATTCGAAGATTACTCTAGGCCTTGGTGGTGTTTTCATCGTGCTAAGTTCAGTCTTTGCTTCTATCGGTATATATGGATACTTTGGTGTCGAGACAACCCTGATCGTCATGGAGGTCGTACCTTTCCTCATCCTTGCTATCGGCGCTGATAATATCTTCATCTATGTACTAGACTTCCAGGTAATCTTATGTTCTCTTTCATTCATATATATTCTAATAGAACATGAAGGTTTAGAAGATAGAACAGACGATGCAATGACATAGTATTAAAAGGCTTTGAATCAAAGAGTTATTTACTTTCCAAACTTAATTTTTAAAGGCTTTTAGCAAAGGGTATAATTTTGTTGAGATATAAAAAGATTCTAAATGAGCGCTTATCTTTAACACCATCATGCAATTATAGTAGCCAATTTTAAAACTTCAAAAGCGCCAAAACTAATGTTAATTTGAAATAGTCCGGATTAAGAAGTGTTTTGAATAAGAATACACAGTTTGTTTGACGACTGTGCTGTGAAATTTCTGAATACAGACGAAATGGTAATAACAATTTTTCATAATTTCCTTCTTCTCGTGATGTTTTTCTAGCGAGACCATAGGCAAGAAGGAGAGTCCCGTGAAGAACAGATCGGGAGAGTTCTGGGGAAGGTTGCTCCTAGCATGTTGCTATGTGGTCTCTCGGAGTCTATCTCCTTCTTCCTTGGTAAGTCGAGAGTATATAAACATCATTTATCTTGTGAATTTACTTTCTTCTCGTTCACATAACGATGATAAAAGAAACAGATTAATGTGATGAAATACAGAAAATACGATCGGACAGACTTTCAAGAAATCAACTCAAATCAACTCATTTTAATACCCTATTGTACATCTCATAGTAAATGTAATGTTGTGTTGTAAAGTAAAGTTGGGTCTCTATATAATTCATCTGGACCAAATCGGCTCTCTCAGCTGTCTCAGGTGACTCATATGAAGCGCTAAATAAGTAATGACCAATTGAATATTAAAAAACACTGTTAATATGTAACACTGATTTTATATGATAATTTGTCCTACCATGATGTCATCTTATCAATGGAAAATAAAAAGAACGGATATTCAAAAACTGGGATTTAATCAAAAAAGAGTCTCCATCTCAAAACAAAACAAAAGAATTGAAGAGGTGCATTTCCTAAGCCTTTTCCCATCAAAGTGCTGACCAGACAAGGAGCAATAAAAAATACGTGGCTCGGTAATCTCGGCTGGATTGAAACAAACAGAGCATCCAATATACCTCATATCAATAAACTATTTATAGTAATGTAATCAAATTAAATGCATAGATCTTTGTTAAGTGTCATTATGTAACAAATTATTTCATTTACCCGTTGCACATAATTGTATTTCAATAGTCAGAATGTGTATTACATGCATTAATTATTGTTGCTAGGTAAGACAAACATTATGGAAATCCTACCTAAATAACAACACGGAATGTATGCAATTCGCATTCTGACTATTGAAATAAAGTTATTCGTAACAGGTGAATGAAAATAATTTGTAACGAGACACTTTAACAAGTTGTTTTCTTTGTAATTGTTATTTTTTAGAGTGTAATGCACTTGGAGAGTATAGAATTATTCTGTTTTTATTTTAAAATGTAAAGCGCCTTGAGCATGTTCTTGTAAAGGCGCTATATAAATACCAATATGTATGTATGTATGTATGTGTATTAAATCTGATTGTATTACGAAAATGGCATATAAGTTCCGTGTCAATAAGTACAAATAACTAAATAAACACAAACAAAACAATGGCATAATGGAAATCTTTCCCCAAGCTGCGGTTCTTTGTTGAGCACTATAGCTAATGATTCTGCTTGGGTATGCAGGCGACGTGTAAGCCCCTACTAGAATGTCTTTTACTTTCATTGAGGTCGGGGAATTTTGAATGTTTGGTTAAAAAGGTGTGTGTGTGTGTGTGTGTGTGTGTATGTGGGGGTGTGCGTGTGTGTGTGTGTGTGTGTGTGTGTGTGTGTGTGTTGGGCGGGGGCTGTTTGTAGCGGCGTTTGTGTTTGTATTTATGGAATGCTCGTACCCTAACCGCGAGTGTCTAGTGACTCTAGTCTGTCTTTCATGTGACAACCTCAAATGTAAGGTCGATGTACCACGATCGACCTGCTACCAATCCGTTATCAAATGTCAATACGGCCCACCTAATCATGATAGCCGTCACAAGTAAATACTCGTATCGAATAGAACCCCTACACTGATAAGATTATAAATTGGAATATGTTAATAATTATACCCGTCAGAAATGCATAATCGCTTTTTACATGATTTAAATTGTTGTCTTAAGTTTGTATTTATCTTGCTTTCATTGTATAGCTACATAATTTAATACTTGTATTTTAATATCAACAACTTTATGTGTTTACTGTGAAGGAAACCATTGTTTGTAGTTTTGGAACTTAACAATGACATCATATTTTAAAATAGATCATTTTGAGAAAATAATCTGTGTTCTTTTTTCTTTTGGATATCAGGTGCTTTGACAGAGATGCCTGCTGTTCGTATCTTTGCTCTCTATTCTGGAATGTCTGTACTGATTAACTTCATTCTTCAGATCACAGCCTTTGTCGCTCTCCTTTCACTCGATGTGCGAAGACAAGAGGTTAGTAATCAGCGTCATTTACAAAGGGGCACATACTCCCCCAATCAAATGACCCCCCCCCCCAAAAAAGAGGAACATGCAGAGAAAGAATAAAAGAAAGGAAGAATGCGAAGGCAACGTAAAGTGTGGATGATACGACCTCCTCCCTTTACTGCGTAGCCTTGTTCTCTGCAATTCCACCCACCCTTTACGCTCAGTGCCCCCAATGAAACACGGACCCCTTAAAGGACAAGTCCACTCGAAAAATAACTTACTTTCAATAAAAGCAGAAAAATCAGACAGACCAATCAAAATAAGTTTGAGCAAAATCGGATAACTAATAAGAAAGTTATGAATTTTTGAAAAAGTATGTAAAACTATGGAACAATGAGAATCACGACACAAATTGCCAAGATGGTTATCAGTTTGTGGCGTCATGTCCTCACAACTTATCAATTGCTTTATATAGTTTATCCCATTAATTTCCCTTTTTATCCCCAAAAACTTGATTTCCCCATGCCTTTGCCCAGGTTATATGATTTGTATCATATTGCGTGCATGACATTTCCCAAAAACTTTTATGAATTTTGAAGAATTGATACTATTTTCCGAATATTGTATTTCATAAGTATTGATTTTTTATATAAATAGTTTATCAAAATTAAATTTTTCATGATTTAACTGGACAAAAATTACTCTTTATTTGTGCATCCACACAAAAACATATTACTAACAATCTAACTTGGATGCTGGTGTGAAGAAATAAGATTCTTAGGGTGAAAATAGGAAATTTATATTATCAATATAAAGAAAATAATTAGTGGATAGTGAGGACCATACGTCACAGACTCATGAGTGAGTTGCCAATTTGTGTAGTGATTTTAAAAAAAAATCATGTCATTAAAAATTCATAACTTTCTTATTAGTCATCCGATTTTGCTCAAACTGTTTTTGATTGGTTTTCTGATTTTTCTGGTTCTATTGAAAGTAAGTTATTTTTGGAGTGGACTTGGGCTTTAATAAGTGGACCAACGCTACGCCACTATCTTCTTATTCAAATAGTATGAGAAAAAACCGTTAAATCTAGTGAAATATTAAGGATTTGTATTTATTAGAAAAACATCAAACATCGTGTCATATATGTTGCAAACTGATTCTTCTTATTTTTGTTTTATCGACTTTTTATCTTGACTCATGTTTCTACTCTCTTTATTTTGTATCGAGTGAAGCACGATTCTAATGCATGCAGCTATATCTTATCAAACCATACTTGAAATAATGGGAATGATGGTTAAAATAAAAAAAATAGTACGTTTTTTTCATTTATTTCGATTACATTGTACATCTACACCCATCGAGTCGGTATGGCAAAGTCATTTTTATGTAGAACTTGAAATGATAAAAGTAAAGAGAGGCTACCAAAAGATATGTCAACTATACTATCAGAATAAAATTGAATAAAAACACAATTGGGAAATATCCGCTGCAATGAAATAGCATTTAATTCAAGTTTATGTTTCATATTTTCAGAGCGGGCGTTTCGACATTGTTTGCTGTATACCACCTAAACACAAAGATCCTGTCCCTAAGAAGATGGGATTACTTCAGATAGTGATGAAGAAATACTTCGCTCCATTCGTCATGAAGAAATGGGTCCGCCCTGCTGTGGTAAGTCAAAACATTTCAAAATACAT
This sequence comes from Strongylocentrotus droebachiensis, assembly GCA_035222895.1. Taxonomy (NCBI): domain Eukaryota; kingdom Metazoa; phylum Echinodermata; class Echinoidea; order Camarodonta; family Strongylocentrotidae; genus Strongylocentrotus; species Strongylocentrotus droebachiensis. Next base: position 79,181 of record JAVYIG010006689.1, on the reverse strand, counting down.
GTAGCACAAAAAAAAATCGTTAATCTGTCTTTTGCCTGGGTCTTGACATGATTATGATTACATCGTGTTTTTCGTGAATGTAGCTGCTAGATGTCTTAACACACTATCTTGAAGGTATTAACCTTAACACTTATTATGTACCTTTAAAGCCCCACTGTCCTACTTGTAGCTAGATGCTGCCTCTATATAGAAAACTTCCCCAATCGGTGCATGTTGATCCCCCATGATCCTCTTTTTCTTATGTTAGTTGAGAGCTGAGTTGATGAGATAGCCACCTGTCAGTGACCTGGCTGGGTGGTCTAATCCCTTCTGGCCCAGTAGTATTGACAGTCTTTAAAAGGGTTGTCAAAACTGTTGATAATGACAGTGTCCATTACGCCGTTAATGCCGTCCAATTGGCGTGTACATTAAAAGCAGTTAAACTTGACAAGATCAAATTCTAACAATCAGAGAAATTTTGTTTTTTATTTCACACATTGCTTAATTTTTAAGTTTGTGCATTTAATCGCTTTATTACTGTCAGATGCACCTATCTGGAAGTAAGAAGAATATATTTCTCCATCTCCTTCTCCACAGATACTCATCTTCACTGGAATCACTTGTGCCTGTATCGCTCTTACCCTCAAACTGCCTGTTGGCTTAGATCAATATATTACTATGCCCAAGGTAGGTTAATATTTCAGTTTACCCCTCATTCTCACATTTTTTAAATTTAATTGCTCTGTATGGTTTTCTATTGATGATGCTCTCTTGTTTATATAGTTTATGTATGTTGTTTTTGTTTTTATTGAGGGTTGAAATAAAAGACTAAACTGAACTTTAAATATATATATTTAATCAGTATAACATGTAAATGAGTATAACGTGGAAGACAATATTTAGTGAGTAGCTTGTAAACATCAGTTTTGAGAGCTATTTGATATAAATGGATCTAATATTTCGCCGTTGTTGGAAGTAAGGTGCATAATGATTGAAGTGGTGTTCCTTTTCTCACAGGACTCGTACGTGCTTGACTACTTGATGACAATGGGAGAGTACATGAAAGTAGGACCACCAGTCTATTTCGTCGCCACCAGTGGATTCAATTACTCGAATATGCAAGGTCAAAATAAGATTTGTGGAGGATCAGGATGTAACGCAGATTCTCTAACTCAACAGATCTACTATGCTAGTCTTATCAAAGAAAAGTAAGCAAACGTAAAACTTAATGAATATACTATTTCAGTGAAATTTTTTCTTCTTCTTCTTTTTCTTCTTCTTCTTCTTCTTCTTCTTCTTCTTCTTCTTGTACTTCTTCTTTTTCTCCTTCTTCTTGTTCTTGTACTTCTGCTTTTTCTTCTTCTTCTTCTACTTCTTGTTCTTGATTATCTTCTTCTTTCCTTTTTTGTGGGTGTTATTCTGACTACAATACTAGGGTATTTAAGTTGCATATGTATTGTGTTTGACGTTTGAATTTCTTTTATTCTTTTTTTCTATCATATATTCAAACTAACTTAACATTTGTGATCACAGGACATCTACAATATAATAATAACGAAATTAATAACCATTTATTTCATTAAGCGCCTTTCCATATACAAGTAAGCACTCGAAAGCGCTTTAAAGGTTGTTTTCTCGGTCACTGGATAACTTAGTTATATTTTACATTTTAGAGAAGACAATGTAGAATTGCGTAGTAAGAGCAACTTGAGTTGAAGCCTGTATAACAGGCAACCCCATCTCATTTAGATCAAGATTCAAACTACCATAAGTTTGTAATATTATGTAGATATCATTAACTTTATCCGGGAGAAACTAATATTTGCTTGATGACTGATTGTACTCTAGGACTTACATTGCTCAGCCTACATCGTCATGGATGGACGATTATTTTGATTGGTTAAAGCCTCAGATCAGTGGATCATGTTGCCGAGTATCCATCCCAGATGAGGAGTTCTGTCCATCACAAGGTTCGTCTACATTACAGCTAACTCAACTATTTAAATGATATGACCCAATGTATTTTAGTGTTTGGATACCTACGTGTCTAAGCTCTTCACACGGATTTATCAACACCAGACAGCAGTTACACGAACGCAAAACGTGACCCTTTTGGTGCTTTTCACATTATGATCTAAATTATGACCCTGTGCGCTTCTATAAAGACCTTTGGAAATGATCACCCCGAATTCAGCTCGAACAATCTCTATAATGATCGCACAGTGAGTGTCAGGAAATGACTATACCCAGGTACTCACTGCACCTAGGTAGAGTTCGAGTGGTATAGATTGTATATTACTGCCTTGTCTATGGATTACTACCGTGATAACTTAGGCCTCGTTCACAGTCAAGCTCGTAGACTATGACTACATGAACTCGTTATAAATAATATCGAGATATTTTGAAGAGATCACCAATTGTATGATCACTGCAAAGGGAAATATGAATTCCATAATCTTGACCACTTTCAGAAGTCCCTTCCCCTCCTTGGTCCGAAGAGGTTAATTAACGCATTGTCACAGTAAAGCTAGTAGCATGGGGTTCTTACTTGGACCATTATAAACGTCGACATGATAGTATATGCCAGACCGCGGCACCACTACCTGAAAGCAAGTTGGAGCCAAGTAATCACTTATACGCAAGCATATCACTTCATCCGAGTTTCCGATTATCCGATGTATTCATTCAAGCACTAACATACTTTTGATTTTCCTCATAATTTGTTTTGATGTCTCTTGATACCATTGCAGATAGCCCCTACACTTTATGCAGACCATGTATCCCACAATCGGAGAGAAATGATCGACGTGATCCAGTAACATTCGAGGAGTTTTTACCAGATTTCTTGACTGATGTACCAAACGCAGTTTGCAACAAGGGGTAAGAAAAGTGTTGCTGTTGTAAATAAATGAGTATTTGATGTAATATTATTTATTCTTTATCGGCTTTATGACAACTGTCATTATAATCATGATATTTGTTACATATTTTTCTTAGATTTCTCCGTATTCTTTTAAAAGTATCAGTTATAGAAAAGTAGTAGAGAAGTAGTAATAGTCGTAGTAGTAGTAGTAGTAGTAGTAGAAGGTGTAATAGTAGTAGTAGTAATAGTAGTAGTATAATTAGTAATAGGAGTAGTATAAGTAGTAATAGGTGGAGTATTAGTAGTAGAAGTAGTAGTATATAGTAGTGGTAGTAGTAATGTTGGTTGTGGTGGTGGTGGTGGTAGCATCATCAGCAATTGAATGCACTATCACAGCAATACTTATGATGGGGGTTATTATAAAGATAATGATAGTGATAATGATCATATAATAAACTGAACATGGTGACATGGTCCGAAGGTTACATCATACCTAAATTCTTCTATCAATATCCTTCATTTTAGTGGAAGCGCCGCCTACGGTAATGCTGTACAGTTTCTAGGCTCAAGTAAGACGGAGATTGAAGGTTAGTACACATTCGGACCAGCTCTTTTACAGTTCATGCCAACATTATGCTTTATAACCTAGATACTCGTGTTTATTATGTTTCCCTTTATCTTCAGTCATTTATTCTCCATTATAAAGAAAAGCAATAAATATTGTTAAACTATAGAGAAAGTCGGAGTGAAAACACACTGGTCTCAGACCCGTCTATAAACAGAAAATGCTCGGCAGACTTAATAGCCAGTCCAGTTCGAAGCCAAAAGTGAAAATCAGAGACAATGCACAGATCGGTTGGCTGAACGCATTGGCCTATGATATCTGAATATCAACTTTTGAAATGCCTCAAATTCTTATTCTGGCATATTTCTTTTTCCACAGCCTCTTACTTCATGACGTATCACACTCCGTTAGTGACGTCACCAGATTTTATCGGAGCGCTTGAAGAGGCGTACCTTCTAGCTGATAGCATTGAGGAGTCTTTGAGGGAAGACTACGAAGTGCCCGAAGATTTCAAAGTATTTCCTTACAGGTAAGGGCAGTCACAGTCTTTGGTAGTTACCGACTCTAATCTTAAAGACCGTCAATACTACTGGGCCAGAAGGGATTAGACCACACAGCGAAGTCACTGACAGGTGGCTATCTCATTAACTCAGCTCTCAACTAACATAAGAAAAAGAGGATCAAGGGGGACCAACAGGCACCGATTGGGGAAGTTTTCTATATAGAGGGAGCAAGTAGCTACAAGTAGGACAGTGGGGCTTAAGAATGGTTCTTAAAGCAATTCGTATTTAGGTCATTCCTCTTCAAGTCTTGACCCTTTCTACGGGGCATATTATACCAGGGTACCATTCTTTTGCTAAATTTGTAAAATATAAAATAAAACTGAAATATCAACTTGCCCAGGGCAATGGAATAAAGCTGTCCAATGTAGCTATATCTCATGATATTTCTCATGAGACTACTAGAATGTGTGCCTGATGACAATTTCATGAATAAACCTTCGATATGTTAACATCTTCGGAAGATAAATGTTAAATTTGGAATTGTGATATTGAAGTCCAATGTTATGCATAGTTACTTGTAATGATACAACATGATGGGAGAATGAACGGCTTCGTCCTCCTCCCCCTGTGTGAGTTATGTCGAAGGTAAAATATTTTCATCGAATTGTCATCGAAATTTCATATCGCATGGTTATTTTTATAATGCATATCTCTGAAGATACACGCCATTATTTGTCTTCCATCTAGTATCTTCTACGTGTTCTATGAGCAGTACCTGACACTCGTTGAGGAAGCCATTGTCCAGTTGCTCATCGCCCTGGTGCCTATCTTCGTAGTCAGTCTTCTCATGTTAGGATTCAGCGTCTCAGCTCCGCTCATCATCATCGGCTGCATCTCCATGATCGTCATCGATACCATGGGTGTCATGTACCTATGGAACATTGAGTTCAATGCCGTCTCCTTGGTCAATCTTATGATGGTAAGTAGTTGGAGATCGGTGTCGACCAACTCCGGTATGATCACGGTTTACAAATAAGATGTAGAATAGGCTAAAGAATATGTACGACGACGACGGTGATGATGACGATGATAATGGTGATGATAAAGATGATAATGAAGTGGTGATGATAGTGATAAACAACACTGTTGTTTTTATATTAGTATCTATATGCTGTCAACACAAACGAATATGTGGGTTATCACGTTCAAAGAAAACTTTGAGAAGAAAAACAACGTCAGATCTTTACAGCTTCTGTTCATCTGTTGTTTGACGTAGAATAGTAGTTTTAAAAGATCGCGTTTTGGTGAGAACTGTTAACACGTTAAAAGTTGCTTGAAATGAATATCGAGAAATGATTAAGTATGCTTATTTTACACGTTTTCCTTTTCTTTCTAGGCCGTGGGTATGTCAGTGGAATTCGTTTCTCACATCACCAGATCATTCTCTATCTGCGTGAAGGAAGGTCGTCTAGAGAGGGCCGAATATGCACTCGCTACCATGGGAAGTTCGGTAAGTGAACGAAAGAAGGAGAAGGAAGAAGGAGAAAGAGAAGAAGAAAAAGAAGAAGAAGTAGTAGTAGAAGAAGAAGAAGATTAAGGAGGCGGATGAAGAGGAGAAAAAGAAGAAGAGGAAAGATAACAATTATGATAATGATGATGATGGTGATGACGATGATGATGAATACAATACAAATAATAATAACTATAATAATAATAATAATCATAATAACAATACTAATAATAATGATAATAATAATAATAACAATAATAATAATAATAATAATAACAATAATAACAATAATAATAATAAAAGTGATAATAATGATATGATTAAAACTATTTTTGCCCAATTATAAATGCAGGTTCTTAGCGGAGTAGCAATGACAAACTTGCCAGGAATTATAGTGCTAGCCTTCGCCAAGTCCCAGCTCTTTGTTGTCTTCTATTTCCGAATGTTTTTGACGATCACGCTGGTTGGTACCGTTCACGGTCTCATCTTCCTACCCGTGGTCCTCAGCTATATTGGTAAGCATTCATCCACACCCTCAAAACCCTTCTCATCTATTTTGTTCTGTATATATAAGGTGCCCCATTTTATTGTATTTATTTTATCAATTCTATCAATTTCAGACCTTCGTCTTTCAAGATATAATACACCTGTTACTCATCCCATTCTATTTACTTCAGTTCTGGTCTTTAAGTTCGTAGCTCATCACGTACTTAATTTACCTTCCCATTGGCTTCTATTGTTTTTGGCTCATTTTTTTCTAACAAAGAGTGACATATTTGTTTGTAGAATATCCCTGTATTGAATATTGCTGCGGAAATTAGTCTTTCATCACTAAATTGAGGAGACATCGGTGCGAGTTATCTGTAAAGTTCTCACAAAATATTTAACCTTGGTTGAAAATGTATAACTTTCTGTTGAATTGACTAGACTACAATGCTCGGTTATAAAGGTACAGACTAGAATCGGCTTATATTTCTGTCTTGCAGGACCTGATGTGAATCTAGCTTACGTGTTAGAGGATCAAGAGAGGAAGGATGCTGAGAAGTTAGGTAAAAGTGATAAATCACGTGAGGCTAACGGGAGCACCTCCAAACACGCTTACGATAACTCCATCGAGTTGGAGGAAAGTGGAGAGAGGAAGAAGGAGATGGAAGCTGATGACCCTCCAGGCTATGAAGTGGTGATCGGAGCATCGACGGTCGAAGTTGAAGTCCAGGCCGATTTCCCGATGAATGAAGATGATACCGATATGAAGTTATGATTATCAGAGGCATTGCAAGATGAGTCGTGAAAAAATCCTAATTAAGACCCGACAGTTGAATGGTGTGAGCACATTGGAAATGTGTTACGTGTTATAAGATGATGATGATGGTGGTGATGATAATTACAAAGATCATGATGATAATAATTGTTTGAAAGTTGATAGTGAAAGAATTGAAACTGAACCTATGAAGCATCGTCTTTCAATATTCACTTTAGTACTTCAGAATGGTTATTTTCAAACACAATTATGTATCGTTTTTATAATTAATCATGATTCATATTGAATTATGTTGACGGAGAATTTTCTTTCTTGCTCAGCAAATTATATTACACAATGCTAAAATGCATGTATGATATCTTCTGAATCTATTAAAATGATGGTGCTCTTCGTGTCAGGATCATTCATGTACATCGTACTGAGCTATAGCGTACAAGAGTGATAACGTCATACTCACTCGCCCTCCAGGTAACTGGTTCTAATCAATAGAGCCTGCGCATGAGGTTCTCCGCGTAATCATTCGAGCAACGGGCGGGAGCAGGACATGTACAGTGTTTGGGGCTGGTATGATCACCCCGTCATTATTTATCACAACATTTTTTGGAACTAGCAATCTGGACAACGTGACTAGTATGACGTCATGATCGGTATACTCTAATACTTCAGTCAGCTGCAAAACATAGTGAAATTAAATTCAATCCTTTATTAAACCTTACTTTAACATACGATTGAACAGCAGCTGAAGATACATGAAAAGTTTTAAAACTATTATTAAAAAAAGTATGATTGTCGGTTTGATTTCTTTGGAACTGTAATCAGAATTTAAGAACTGTCCACATAAAAGACATATTTTGTGATTTAAAAATAGCTTTGTTATAGAAATTAGTCTCATCTCACTGGTCATATATTGAAATGTTTGTATACGGTGCAAACTTTAAAAAGGTATACAATCCGATGTGTAATCTATGTTTTGAACAGATTATGTGTTCTTATTCAACAAATACCTCAGTCACACCGCCAAATCGGTTGATTCTTGGCTAGAAGCCTGGGTAATATTATATTCTGTTATTGGTGTGATTGGTGTGACTGGGGTATTGTGTTAGTAATACTATATATTATAACACACTTATATTGCGTCATCTGTCTAGTAAAACTATTCCGAGGTGCATTATGAAAGTAAGAAAGGAGAAATACACGATAGACTACAGGATAATTTTAATTGTGTTGAATTATATTCAAGTATATGAATAAAAGGACTGTCTTCAGATTAGACTCAAAAGAATCAGAAGTTTCTAAGGAACGGATATGAGCTGTTGATTGGCTATGGTGCAACAGCTGAGGAAGCCTGGTCTCCAAGAGATGACCTTGTGTTCTGGGCTACAAGGATCGAGGTTCTTTTAACAAGAGTTTATGTATTACTTGTGAACGTATTTTGTGTAAATTGAATTTTTAATTGCCATCGCGTTTAATGATCCAGCCGATTGGAATTAATTTTTCATCTATTTCATAAAAAGTGATTCTTAAAATAGGTGTTTGAAAGCTATATACTTGAGGTAAGGATCATTAAAATATCGATTGTGAGGCTATAATAGACAATGTAAGTGTATCTTGTAATTGAAAATGCGTGTATCGTCGTCAAAAAATATTATTTTTAACGTTACGTTTGTATTGCACAAGACTTATAGAGCAGGTTTGAGTACTATCATGGCTATCACACAATTAAATTGTTTCAAATTGGTTAAAGCCAAAGACTTAAAATGCTTTTCAGCGACTACATTAATTTATCGTCTTCTAAATCAAGAGCCAAGTCAGAGTTCTTGCTCTTTAATAAACGGTGTGCACTTATTATCTTATCTTATCTTACACGCGGTGGTGATAAGATCGTTTGCATATATTATGTTAAAAAATGTGGGTCAAGTTTTGTTGTTGGTATAGTGTGTCGTTTATTATGTGTGGAAAATATATTCATGTTTGTTTCAGGTTATATCTAACTTATTTAACCAAAATACCATACGCTGGATCAAAATACAAAAACATAAATACATGTATCATCATATCTGCTGCATGTTAATGCAATCCAAATGTTATAAACAAATAATTGTTATGTTAAAGACATAAACTTTAAGGTCAGAAATAAAAGAAGAAGCTCTAAACGAACAACTCAACATTATCTTCGTAGTGAGAGAGCTTTCAAGTGAACAAACTGTCATCGATGTGACAGTTTTAAACCAATGGCACCTCTTTTAAGCCAAATTTTAAGAATTAAAAATGATTTAAGAATCATAACCCTATTTCCTGTTCGAACGTTGGAAATTAAAAGAAAATGTATATCATAAGTATTACACAGGAGGTATTTTTTAGAAATATAACGTTATATCTCAACGATTGAATTGATAGATATACATGTAAATCCTGCAAATGATATATACGTAGTTAAAAGTGTTTGGAACTTTATCAAGTGGGGTTTATATTCTGTATGATTAATTGTGCTTATTTACATGAAAGAAGTTTATGAAAGAAGGTTATACAAATCATTACATTTACTTTATTTGTTGAAGAAGACATGGAAGTTTAGCAGAAAGGGGAATAAGAGACGTATAATTATGGGAGATGAGTTCACTTTCCATTCCGTGACTCGAAAGTAAGCACATGACTCCATGGATCGAGTACCCAGCTCAACCTATTTACCAGAATCTATTTCTTTCCCAAATTGTTTGTAGATAATAATGAGTGATGTTGAATGACGACTGGTTCCCCTAACAGCTAGAGGATTGCCATCTTACCATACCTGTGTTTATAATTATAAATGATAAATGTGAACTTTCTTGACTGTATAAGAACAGATTTTTGTCTTTGCCGAATTGATAATAATAATGATAATCTCTTCATCAGAGAGGGTGACGGTGACGTGACACCTTCGCCTCAAAACGAATTTTATTTGAGCAACTTAGGGGTTTTTCGAATCCAGTTAGCAGTAACTGATGAATTATTTCTGCTTTGCTAATGTTAAAGAAAAAAAGTCTGAGCCCCTTTTTGGGGGACATTTTTGTTGGAAATATTGTGGTTATTTCTTTTATTACAATTTCTTTTAATTTGCCTTTTCTATACAATGACCTGTATGAGCCAAGAAAATAAAAAACTATTAATCTGTTACACTGATCAAATGCAGATGATCATAGGTGTTTAGTCTGTTAGTGTGCACGTAGTCTGAGCAACATCCACGTGTTTGTAGTACATTTCTGCTATTCAATTCATTTTTTCACTGTGAAACTGTGAATCAAGTAATTAATTTTGTCAACTATACTCATTTGTGAAGCTTGTGACATAATAAATGTGACATTTATTCTGTATTACCGGTGTGAACCAGATGTAATGATTAAAATGTGTGTCTTTTCTTGTATATTGAAATTGACAATATCGGAGTGTATAATACACTTGACACTTGAACACGAAAGACTTTCCGGAAATCAGCCCAAGTCCAGCCCCTGGCGATATCCTAGCGTATTGCCTAAAGAAATTATGTGCGAACTTCGTGATATGTTAATGTTATTTTTGATCGTGCTTTTCAAGCGGTGACGCACAAGGCTGTTAGGATTTCGTAAAGTTTATATCTCGAAAGCCTTTGTGGTCGTCTTATTTTGATAGAAAATTGCACAGCATGGGTTTTGTTTCTATATTTACTGTTTGATATAATTATGGTCACGTGATACACCCGCTACGATTAGATCATTGTGTGAGAATAAGCATATTTTGTGCTTTAACTTGCAAAAAGACAACATCAACAAACTTCCTCCTAGGTTATTGTAAAATATTTAACAAAAAAATCAATGCAAAAAGTACGAGTCATGCATGGGTTAGATTGACAAAAGAAACAAATGTGCAGATTTCCCCGTGGAACAAATATTTCCTCTAGGACATATATTTTCCAGCCCCCCCCCCTCTCTCCACCCCTGTATCATCCTTTAGCTCCCTCCCTTTTCTCCATCTTCAATTCATTTCTCTCTTGCCCTCACTCCCTTCTCTCTCTCTCTCTCTTTCTCTCTCCCTCCCTCCCTTATCTCCCTTTCCCCCTTCTTTTTCTCCCCTTCCCTAGGTCTGTCGTCTCTGCTATACCTCTCACCATCTTTCTCGTCTTCTCTCTCTCTCTCTCTCTCTCTCACTCACTCACTTACTCCTGTTCCCCCGTAATACAATTATATCACTATGTTCACTCAGGTATTGCTATGGATGCATTTATTAACTTTATTTCATACCTAAATCATTTCATAATCAACGGCAGTTACTATTGCCGATTGTTAGCTACTATAGCCGATAAGATAACATTATGCAGTCTCACTGAGAAGAGGTTCGCATGCGGCATAGAATAATAACCATCATCGTTGGTTTGTTTATGATGTAAAGTCATCTCCGAAGCTCACATAGTAGAGTACCATAGTGCTAACGTCATAGTCACTCGTCGTCCAGGTTACTAGTTCCAAATAAAGAGCCTGTACATGAGGTTCACCGCGAAAACATTCAAGCAACGGTATTGAACATGCAGGGCAAATTCAATGTTTGGTGCTGGTGTGATCACCACACCATTGTTTAGCACGACATTGTTTGGAACCAGCAACCTTGACAACTTCGCCAGTATGACGTCACACTTAGGTACTCTTTTGCAAGAACTCAAAGAATTACGAAGACGTAGGGGTTAACCTGTATGTCAAGACAAACTCCATGTTTACAGTACAGCAGCATATCCTAGTCACGTTGACGAGGCCAATGCAAGACCGACAATAGACCAAACGATAAAATTAGTTGACGTGAATGGCCAAAATATTGTAGATTGTGGGTCGGCTTAGCGGTATAACTGGGTAATATAGCGCTATACATTATGTCCGGTACACTGTTTTGATATGTATTTCCGTAAGGCATTTTTAAAAACGTTTTAAAGTTCATTCAGACATTTTTGTGAGTTTGCTGTGTCAGACAGAGGGTGAAGAAAAGCGTTACGGCTACTGGAAGACTTCATTCCTGAATTTCTGACACGCATATTTGGTCTAAGATTACACGAGCGTATGAGTGTCCTGTCACTCATAATTTCATATAAAGAGAGTCACACACATTTACATAAAAATATCACCTGAGACAATTTCAACACTATATCACCATACCTATAAATGTTATGATCCAATAATATACATGATATATTAAACACTCACGACACAAAATATTGCATATTGTCAAATAGTGCAGGGTAGTTATTCTGCCGCGCTTTCTACAGTCCTCTTTTCTCTACAATACAAGATAAACACCCTCCATCAAATCTGCCAATAAATCCATTAAGTTCCAAATATGAGTGTAAATGTTTCTTTCATCCTATGTTTATACCACCAATCAGCGTTGAGAAAGGGATGTGGAAAGAACGTTAATTCATAGGCTTACATTGCACGGGTTTACGTAGAGAAGCAAATCATTATACTCAATATTTATTACCGGTGACTTCTTCATATGCAGGTGGTGGTGTCAAAGGGGGTATATAGTAACCCCCATCCATCGGGGGCGCACTCGGTACTCCTAATCCTGCATGAGAAAGGGCATGTTGATTAGGATCAGCTATGTTCGGATGCGACTGTTCTGTGGATGCCTGAGGGTGAGGATGATCCGTGGACTGGTAAGGAGCAGCGTAAGGTGGTGCCATGGATGTAGTATGTGGAGGATAAGGTGCAGCTGGTTGCGGGGGATAAGGTGCAGCTGGTTGCGGAGGATATTGATTGGTGGCAGCGGTGGGATTGTAACCTGGTTGAGAAGGTGCAGGATAAGCACCTGTTGGTGGAGAAACCTGTCCAGCTGGATATGGATAGGGTTGTGTTGGGTATGGGGCACTACCAGCAGGTGCAGGTGGAGGCATACCCGTGGTTCCACAGTTTGACGCACCATGTTGAACAGGAGAATGTATGTAAACAGGTACATTTGAACTTTCGACTGGAGCCATCGGAATATGGTTTGATGGTGCTCCTTCAGATGCCTGTGGAGGTGGGTTTTGTGATACTGTTGCGTATTGTTGCTTCTGTCTGGCTTTTTCACGACGCAAGCACCAACAGCAGCAACAGAAGAAGCAGCAAGTTCCCATAATTGTTAAAACCATTGCTACAACGCCGGTTATGATATCCGCAATACTGGGTGAGCTGCCATATCCACATGGCACTGTAATGAAAAAAGGAAACGAATCCAATGATCAAAGTCAATCATCGAAAACTGGGTAGTTACGGTTATCAACATTACAAACACATAAGAGTGTGTAAGGAATACTCTTACCTTGAAAGCATTATTATCTTCAAATTCATTTGTCTACTATTCATATTAAGCAGAAGAATGAAAATACACAAGAAGATGAAAGTAAAGAAAGCTGGACCATAATGCTGATATAGCTATACAAAAAACTCAAATAGATATTCAAAAAAAAAATGGACAAGGAAAAAGAAATGTTATTGATACGAGGAATTATTTAGTACCGATCAGAATTCAAATCATGTTTCCATGGCTGTATGCAATGTAATACATTTGTTTTCATTACAAAAGAACCAGTATTATAACCTTCTCTTGTTTATTGATTATAGCTCATTTATACAGCCAAATCAACTCCACACCGACTCCAAACGGACTGATTTCTGGCCATTCGTAACGAAAATGTTGGTCCAGTCAGTGTGTAGTCGGTCTGCATTGTGTCGGTCTTGTATCGGGCTCGTTGGTGTGAGTGATGTATTGCAACGGTTCGAGTATAATCACCTGTTTCATTTGAACAACAGATGCCAACGTCTGGAAAAGTAGCACACCGAATATCATTATATAGTAGTAGTTGGGAGCAGTGGGTGAAGCGATTTTCAGAGCCAGAGCAACTCGCAAAGTAATTTCTTTCCCTTGAGCTACTTCCGTAATAATTATCTGCAAGAACGACTGGATTAGATGTATCAAGGTCAAGCTGGCGACAAGCCACGGTTGCTTCGTTGACACTGAATCCAAGGCTACAGAATGACGACCATGAACCTGTCAGGTAGATTTCAAGACGCCCTCGTTGATTGTCTGACCCATTTACAAGTCGTACATCTCCAGACGCAATATACTCTGAAATTGATAAAAAATAAAGAAGTACATCGAATTATAAGGGTACTGAGAAAGAAAAAAAAAATTATCGCCACTTGTACCCCAATAAATTAGTGTGATTTCTACCGCTCCCCCCCCCCAAAAAAAAAAAAAAAAAAATGCTTCCTAGGTAACAAATAACCAAATGATTATTTTGAAGAGAAAATAAATACAGGCCAAATATTTGAATTACCGTAACCCAATATCTAGAATTGCCAAACGTTAAACGTACTTCGATCTATATATTCAAAAGTCAAGGGGGGGGGGGGGGGGGGGGGTCTTTTTTTCCCCAGCGATACAAAACATTTATTGGCGCGTTTTTATTTCGACGTGACTTACCTCCCTTGCATTCAACTCCGACATCTTGATCGTGTAGGTAGGCTTCAGTACTAACGTTAGTCTTGTAGATTGTACAGTCCTTCAAATGGATATCGCCAGGCTTACAGGTGATATCAGCAACCAATACCCTACCAGTACCTGCCCCAAACACACTGACGTCTGTCACTGTGTGAGCCTCGGTGAAAGGCATACGCAACTGACGGCACACCACGGTCGGAAGGTTGGTCAGGTTTCCACTTCTCAAAGTGCTCCACATGTTCTCATGATGTATTTCTAGGCGTCCTTCACTGGGAGTCTTACCATTCACCAGACGCAAATCGCCATCGCCTGTCCGTCGAAGAAAATAGTTAGAAATATTTTAATCTGACTAAATTAGCATTCATGATATTAAGTACAATATCCAGAAATTATATTGATTTGTTTGAACGAATATTGAATGTGCGAATAGTGCAACAATAGTATACATCCTTCAAAATTACCGCGGCAACCTGCCAACTGCTTTCCGTTGAAATACAGTAGCGTATCCAGAAAAAGATAATTAGAGGGACGGACGGAATCCACAACAAATCGGTAATTCTGAGCAGCTCCGCATGCTGAAGGACAGTTGCAAGTTATAAACAAGATTGTTACTACTTTTTGTTTAAATCAACTTCAGGGTAATTTCGATACCCTAATGAATGTTCCATAGAAATCATGTTGGATTACATAATACATAATTTTTTCGAATGTAGTTGCGATCGCATTTATATTATTGTTCCCTGGGTACTCAAATAATGTCTGCCTCAGCCTTTAGTATGCTGGGTACGCCATTACACATGGTTAATTGTTTCATAAATAATATACCTGAACACTTCTCTCACCTGGTTTACAGATGACTCCGATGTCATTGTCAATCTGTGCCTCTTCTAATCGTTGTTGATTCCAGTTGAATCCTTTGCAGTCAACAAGCCTATCCTCGTTGCCGTCACATTGCGCATCGGACACAATGACCATTCGGGGTTCCCCCTCTCTCCCGAAGGCATTGATCACAGCTTCTGATCTCATACCAGCTAAGCCTAGCTGTCGACATACTACCATGGAGAGTTTACTGTTCAAAGCTTGTTTAGATATCGCCAGCCACTTCGTATCGTAGTACATCTCCACCCGTCCTTCGGAACTCGTCGTACCGTTGGCGAGACGTAAGTCACCATCACCTGGTTAAGGAGATATTAATTGAATAGGTATGAATCTAATGGTGAATGGATAGGGGTTGGCGAAATATACCAATACTTGAACTCATGACAAATAAAGTATATTACTGGAGCGTCCAGATTGGCATATGATCGTGTCAGACATGAGCTCTATACAAGAATCCAATATTATGATTTTGAAACTATTTTGTTACCATGGTTACCGGGAGGATAGACAAGCATTGGTTATACTGGGTCGTTACTGGAAATCGAATTTCAGATGTGAAGCTTAAGAAAACTCTGTAGGCAAACTTATTTCAATCTTACTTTTATACTCCATACCCCTCGGCAAGTTAACAATACTGAAAAGAAACCTTGATTTTTATTTGTCCCCAGCAATAAGATGATATGATCAGAAGATCCCCCTCCAGATCGAGGAGCAGGTGGATTTAACCTGGGCAGCCCCACGTGACATGGACACACTGCAGCTAGAAGTATGCTTATTGATATTATATATATATATACAGTCAAACCTGCTTTAGTGACCACCTGTCTACAAGGACCACCTGTCTACAATAAGCACATTTTTTGTTTCCCTTGAAAATGGTTTCCCATTGTAAAGGAACCTGTCTACAAAGACCACCTGTCTACAACAAGCACATTTTTATTTGTTTCCCTTGGGCGGTCGCTGTAGACAGGTTTGACTGTATTATAACTTCTATATCTTAAACTGGGTGGGGTCTACTCTGTGCCCACCCTATGTTAGATATGCCACTATTCTCGTGACATCTATGGTATAAAAGAAAGAAAAAAACCTCATGATAAAGTCAAGGTAAAAACAGATTACACAACCACGAGCTTACTCACTTTGTGCTAAACACTTTTCCACCAGAAGACTGACGATGCATATGATGAGAACGAGGGGTGAAGATGATGAAGGAGGCATTCTAATGTGTAGTGTAGTTACACGATACGGAATGGAGGTTTTTGGTCAGAGCCTTGGCAACCGATGGAGCAGATTACAGGAGTAGAAAAACTGAAAGAAAATTCAAACTTCTTTGACTGTGATTAAAAATATGCCGCCTTGCAAGCGGGAAGCCTAATAGAAATATAGTAAAATTTGTTCGAAAATACGGTTTAAAGGCAGAATAGAATATTCGGATATATACAAGTCATACAAGTGTACTGAATACATGTACAGTGTATTATGTTCAGTACATTCATCAGAAACCTCGACTTCAGAATTTTCATGGGATTAAATGAGTACAGTATACGCTAAAGAACGTATTATTGTCGATATGTTAATTGTTTAAATTTGATTTGAATTCGCAATTAATACCTTGATATGTGCTATAAAGGAACGAATTATTCTGGTCATACACCTAAATTACATGATTAAAGAGGAAGTCCACCCTAACATGTGATTTGATTTGATGTTTATTTATTCATATTTTTTTAATAAATTTATGATCTTATAAATTTAGATGTATGATAATGACATGGTATATACAGAAAAGATGTCATCTTAATACAGAAAAGATGTCATCTTAATACAGAAAAGATGTCGTCTTAAGCATAAGCTTGAGGTGACTTCCTCTAAGGTTGATTTTAATAGAAGCAGAAAAACGAGAAAAACAAATTGGTGAAATTAGATCAATATCCGGTTAAATAGAAATTTGTGAATTTTTGAAGTTGTCCTCAGTGAAACGCAAATTGACAACACTGTGACTATTGACCGATCGGTCCCCTCCAATTTGCTCTATACAGAAAATTTCATCAACTTTCATTTTGTTCATTATTGACATTTGTTTAACAATAAAATTACATTTAGGGCCGTGTTTGTATGATTGAAAAGTTGCAAGTTTGCGTTTGATTGATCATAACTTCAAAAATGTATAACTCCCTTAATTTTAATCGGATTTTATTCAAACTTTCACTGACTCGTTCTTCTCAATTTTCTGTTTCTTTTAACACCAACTTAAATCAGGGTCGACTTCCCCATTAAACTTTAAAAATGTGATTTGCCATGTTAAGTTGTTCGAAAAAACAAGAGTTAATAACGTTGGAGTAAGTGTCCTAATATGTACTCTTACCTACACACGATTTATACGTATGGACTGTATACTTATTTCATATGGAGCGACCAAATCAAATTGTTTGGTTCCATCCAGAAACAGTCAGCTTAGCCCCGAATATACCTTCCCTCTATCGTTTCCTTTCTTTCCTTCGTAAGTTCGTTTCCTGGCATCTGCATGTACAGTTAACAACTGAATCATATTCATACTCCTTGTAAATTGTAATGTTTTTGGGTGTTTTTCGTAACTTAAGAATGAAAGGTGGACTGGTTGAATTAAGGACTTTAATGATATTAAAGGTATTTAGCCTTAAAATATCACATTGTTAACAAGAAATATAAATCTGGACGAGTTAATTTTTGACATACTTAAAAAATTACGAAAGTTGGTAAGGGTATGAATAATTTGGTTGTTAACTTGTATCCAGAGACATCCCTGATATATATCATGTCTCATCCAACCTCCCGATCACTGTGTTTCTCCAGGCTATGCAATGTGCATCGTGATTGTCATTGGCAAGCGATCGCTCTGTGCCATATACATTTCGTTTCTCAATAACCCAAAACACGACGCGTATATAATTATAAACATGTATACTCAGAGTCATATACTCACGTTGTATATCTCGCACAGTTGAGGAGCATATCCCATACAGCTCTTGCACATCATCTGGCAATCAACATAATGACACTAATTATGTTATACTTCACCGGCGACTGTCGACATGCAATCTACTTCCACATTCATGACATATACGAGATCCCACCATTCAAACAGTTAAGTGTACAACTACAATAACAGACCCTAATCATGATCTATCTATCTACACAGCTTCGTCACGACCAGTATGAGTATCTTGGCCGAGTGCCTCTAGCTCTGCGGTCAGTCTTGATTTTCCACCATCCAACTCTCCTCTCTCTCTCTCTCTCTCTCTCTCTCTCTCTCTCTCTCTCACACACACTCTCTCTCTTTCTCTCTCTCTCTCTCTCCCCCTCCCTCCATTCTCCTCCCCCTCTCCCCCTTCTTCTCGCTCTGTGTCAATCTACCCGTAGATATATTTCGCATGACGTATAATAGTAAGGGTCATCCATTTTGACAACCTTGTCCTGTATGAGCTGAATCCGTTGGAGTATAATCATCGTGATTCACTATATTCCAATTCACTCTCAATACAATGCCCGTACTGCACGCACGGATCTCTACTACTAACAATAACATGCTCTTCGTTTTCAGGTCAATAGCATTATCCATTGGAGTGTGACATTTACTCTTTGTGGAATATTGATGCCTAGCCCTCTGCTCTAGGCCTCCGGGCTGCTGCAAGCGTAATACATATATCTTCGATGTATCATGATGTACAGTAACATTATGCATTCATTACGCTATTGATCGTCTACCAACTAGTACATGTATGGTGAGCTAAGAGGAGTAAGAGTGAGAGGAAGTATTATAATACCACACGGAGCTGTATACTGTCTACCAATATATCACAACGTACTACATACAGGCAGGGATCGAGGTCTCGCCTCCCTGCATACAGCTAATACAGGCAAGTCTATGGAGATGCATGAACATTATTTGTATGCCGTGTATACATGTACAGTGTATATTCTTGCATGCCCGGGTTATTTTCATGATGTTGAACTGAGGGTAGACCTGCATATCATAATGTTTATTCGTGACCCCCTATAGAGTATAGGTTTAAATGTATATTATATTGAACAAAAACTTGAAGTGGAAATAAATTATACGTACTATTGACACCGGTTCGATGATAATCTAGTTTGACCAGGAAGCTGTAATGAATGGAGATACCGTCTCGAAAGAATTTTCCGAGGAAAAAATATTCAAGATTAACCTGGCTTAACAAAAAGAAATGTAACCCTCTCCAGCCATCATTTCCATCAACAGCTGTCCATATCAATGCACAGTCCCTCTCTGGCATTCCAAATAGTACGAAATGTTACGCAACGCCATCTGCTTCCCTAAGTTCTCTATTCACTCTTTTGCAAAAATATGCAAGCATCGAGCTTTGAAGCCATGCGCGGCACCGACAAATTAAGTCATGTTCAGTGAAGATGTATTTAGCTATAACATATAAAATACAGAATTCACAACATATGACCAATGCAACTTTCTATTAGTCATCAAATGCCTTTTCCGTTCTAGGATAGCTCTACTGAAGACATGACCATTTCAACTAGCGAAATCGACAAAGGAAATCATGAGTTAGAGCGAATGAAAGGTTTTCATCATCATGACTTTCTCATCTAATTATTGACATTTTCCGAAAATTTCCGAAATTTGTACATAGCTAGGAAGGTAGTCCAAAGGTTTATCTTCCTAAAGAACTAAGTGAAATTGTGTTATATGTTTGCGCATTTATTGATTTAGGGCTAGAAGTTGTCAAGTTATCACCACTATTCACCCCAAGTACGGGCCGGCAAAGCAAAAGCCGCCGTGCTCGCTGGGCTGGGCTGTGTGTGGAAAGGGAGGACTTAGTGCTACTAGGGAGCTGTAGGGTTTCGGAGGGGGATTAAGGGGATTATGGTAGGGGAAACAAAAGACGCGCGGTGCCACGGATGACTTCAAAGGGGCCTCTTGGACGGGATCTCCATTCATTACAGCTTCCTGGTTTGACTAAGATTTGAAATCCTTAGGCTCCTCTCAAGATGTCTGCCAATGGGCAATATGGATAATACATAATAGTAAATGTAGTGATGGACTGGGAATGATTTCATGTTCATTAATAAGCTGAAGTCGAGAGTGATACCTTTCCGAAGTCAGTACGGACACCATGAACACAAAATAGAAATACTGTACAAATGGAAATTGATGAATGAGTTACATGTAGGTACTAAACAGGTACTCCAAAAGTTATGTTTTTCTTATAAATATGTGGATTTTAACCATCTGAGAACTGAATGGATATTCTAAGAGATGTGCGAAGTTATTCAATTCTCCCTCCTCTCCCCCCCCCTCTCTCTCTCTCTGCATATACAAACATGCTTTGCATATTATGTTCATTGTGGATCATGTAAGCATTGAAAATACTTCAATATATCTATGTTGGATCATGTTTGGGTTATCCTGTCAATAAACTCCAGGAAGCTTCAACACCGGCGCCGATGTTGGAGCTTCCTGGAGTTACCTGTAAATACACTTGTAACACGATCGAGTATCTTACAAAATCAATTTGCATGTGAAATGTTAGTTTCATAGAAATCAAGAAGAAAACAAACTACATTCGTGGAATATTACCTGTCAATGTGAGCCATCATTTGGGTCGATTTTCATGCAATATTACGCTGATAATGATTCTATAATATTATTATGTTATGCAGCAACTTGGTCCTCCTAGACTCCATAATACGTACGTTCTGAAGTTTAATCATGCCGTTTGTGAGCCTTCGCTTCGTTCTCATCTTGTCCACCGTCAGTATACTGCAGACGGCATCTGCACTGAGTAAGAAATTGATTTAATTTGTTTTTAAACGTGTTGTATGAAGGACCATTTACTTGGTTTCAATTGTCCAGCTGAGCATGATTAGCAATATAATAACAATAATGATACAGTACAATAATAATATACAAGATTTGGAAGGCACAAAATTCACTTGAAATCAAATGCTCATGCAAGACGAACTAGTAAAAAAAAAAAGTTGAAATCATAACTATAATCATTTACTAATAACTCCGTTATTATCAATAATGCATATTACGTTTTGCCTCGGTTTATTATATTTCCAACCTCGCCTCTTGTGTTTGTGTTCGTTCGAAGGGATAGATTCATTATTCTTTTAAAGGTACTACATGTATGTCCCTTTTGCAGCCAACCTCAAATGCTGTAGAACTTTGCAGGAATTATGAATATGTCATGTTTGTCCTATCTGTGAAATTTAAACTTTAGCAGTGTCCTCATATTCAAATTATGCAAGGAAAACTGTTTACTTGCTAGACTTCACTGCCAGACACTATTGAGTGACTGACTGGCTTTTTTTTCTTCTTTGGTAATAACATACATGAAAAGAGTTGTAAAGGGTACATAGTATTTGTCTACATCAATAACCCACTTCTTGTGATGGCCAAGATTAAACTGATTGAATCTTTGAGCAGCATAAAACGTATGACCATTCGGTACAATTGCCTGAAAATCAAGACTATTACTTTTGGGCTCTATAGCCCTAAAGTCGATTTCACAACTAATAGTCGTTATTTTCCCACTTGAAGACATTTTCAAGCCCCACCTTTTTTAGGGAAGTTCTAAATTAGTATTATCTTTCAAATGCAGTTGGAATTTAACTTTTTCATTTTTTGGGCCTGCAAATGGGACATAGTCCCTTTAACACACGATAGCCAATTTGTTAAAACCAAGATTAAGGTTAGGCTGAAGTTCAAAATCAGGTGTAAACATGACCTTTGACCCAGGGTTGCTTTTAACTGAATTAGTAGACCCATGAATATATAGTTACATCGTCTATAGGAATCAATTAGGGACATATTTTTCTCACTTTTAAACACGTTTCTTCTTAACCCAGCCAATGGAGATTTACGGCTAGCCAACGGCAACACCACCAAGGGGTGGGTCGAGATCTACTATGACTATGGATGGAACACAATAGATGATGAATGGGTACTCTATGATATCGCCCAGGTAGTATGTCGACAGCTTGGTTTACCCTTCTCGCAAGCTATAGAAGTCAAGGATGTTTCTACGGTCCCATCTCTTGATAACATTGGGGTCTTGTCTACGACTCTATACTGCGACGGTGACGAGGCACGGCTTACAGACTGCCGGCAATTCGAGTGGACTTTCCCAACAACTTACTCGCATGACAATGATATTGGTGTCCATTGCAGAGGAGGTAAGAATCATTAGAATACAAATAATACACAGCAGTGCATGAGGGCATTAGTAATTTTAATTCTAATGCCCGAACAAAATGATGTGTATTATTTGTTTTATAAGATTATGTTTTATTTGTTTTATAACATGATTTTACTAATGCCCGGTCATTATCATTTGCTAATTACCGGTCATTATCAAAATAACTTGTTAGGCTAAATAAATGCCTGGTCACGTAAAAGCTCTCAACCAATCATTTGATTAGGATCCACGTCATCATCTTATAAAGATCAATATATAGGATTTCCCGGCCAAATTCGCGAGTTTGTCATTCGAATTCATTTACTTTGCATTTAAGTTAGCGCAGATCAGCTTTGCCATGCCAACTATCATTCAATTTTCCCGATTTTGTATTTAATTTAAGATTTTGGTCGAAGGATTTCATAGATCTGTCATTCAATTTAGAAACTGCTCAACTAGCATTCAAATTAATCGTCACTTGTCGAGGCGTCATTTTTATCATTCAATTTAACACCTGTCATTCGTATTCGAATTATGTTTATTCAAGTTAGGAATGTTAGGGGGAAGAAATGCAACACTGACACGTTTACAGCTTTAAAAAAATGCAATTAAATACATGATTTGCCATTGGGGTCTTTTCTGTTATTCAATTTATTAATTTTGAGGACAAAGCATATGTTTGTAGTCAGACATTAGGTAAAGAAGGGGCGAAATCAAGGGATATGGCATCTCTGAACGGACATGTTCATATACCCCGGAAAAGTAGGGATACCAAAACACCTACCCCAGTCACAATATTGTACCCTTCCTCCATAATTAAATTGTGATAAATTTATGATGAAACACAAAACAAACAACTTCCTTACATGAAAATTTACACAAATATTGAGACCATCAAGTCCGTAGATGTAAGTCTTTTTTTTTAACAATCAAACTTAAAGGCTGATGAATATCTGATAAATCTAAAAGTATATAAAGAGTATAAATGCAAGAAAATAAAATAGGATGCAATACACATGAAAAAACGATCTTGAAAGAAAAAGAATGAGCTATAAAAAGTGTTAACGAGAAATGTATATTGACCATTGATTTTAGTGCACAAAGTGCTAATTTGAATGCTACAAATGAATTAGAATGCTAGAAGTACACCGTCGCGATGTCAGAAAATCGTGTTGCGCTAAATCGAATGACCAAATAGTGAAAGAAGCACTTTGTTCATTAATTGGAATGAAACATACATAGATTCTAACGAAAACTTCATAGATTTGAAATCTAGAAAAAGGAATATAAACCCGTGATATACCCGACAGCACTAAAACCGTCGAATTTGAACGAAAGAGAAATGAATTTGAATGACAAACTCGCGAATTTGGCCGGAAATCCTATATTAAACAGCATTGCGTGAATAGTAAAAATTAGTACAACAAAATTATCTACACCAACAACACCATAACAAAAACAACAACACCATAACAAAAACAACAACAATACCAACAGCACCACCACTACTACCACAACTACAACAACACTACAACAACAAGAACACCACCACCATAACAACACCAACAGCATTAATAGTTATGATAATAATAATGATGATGATGATGATGACCATGATATGTCTCGTTTTTCAAGGGTAATCTCATCAGCATTCATTTATGAGGGTCCTGCGATCAAATTAAATGATAACCTGATCCTCTGTTACATCTTACTGAAGCTCTACCTGTTCATTTATTTTCAGAAAGAGGACAAAATTACAAAATGTAGAAATTCACCCTTTGTGCCCCTATGGAAGTATCGTTAATTTATACAATTAACTAGTCGTAATTGGAATATTAAACATTGTACCTCTCTCTTCTACTCAGAATATATTCAAACTGGTGAACTTAGATTAGTAAATGGCTTAAACCAACGAAGTGGGCGCCTGGAAATCTACCATGGAAACAACTGGGAAACCATCTGCAGCGTTGGTTTCGGCGTGACTGAAGCAACCGTAGCATGTCGTCAGCTTGGTCTTCTCAATTCATTTGATGTATTGGTCCACCCTGATGCTTACTTTGGCCAGGAGAATCTGAATTACCTAGGCGATGGACCTTATATTGCCAACTGCAATGGGGATGAGGAGCGGATTGAGTCGTGTCCTACTTTATATCGGTCTTTCGATTCTCAAAACTATGATGAGCTCTTTTGTAGCCACACACAGGACGTAGGGATCTGTTGTCCATCCGAAACAGGTAATTATTATATACTCACAATTCTAAATGTTGTGATTAGATGTATACTTGTTTCAAATATCTGGACAAAAATAACGGTATTGAGAGTTTTGAAAAAGAAATATGTAATTGCTTCATTCACTTGGAAATTAAATTCTAGGGCTTTATGTACCAGAAGAGGCTCCATGATTAGACGTTCAGTTTTATCTTCAAATCAAGTCAATATTTATGTTTATGAGTGATGATTAAAACAACAACACTCATTACAACTGAGCACGTCTATTCCTCGCTCATTACATAGAAATAGTGCACATTGCCTTGAATTTATATGCCAGAATATTATTCATATCTTTGTATTATGCTGTAGGGCTTCCTTGGTCAGCAGACCATCAACATTTATATTTTTGGGTCGATTGGAATTATCCTATGCATAGAAAACCGAATAAATAAACTAGTGGATGAATTGATCAATGTATAAATAAATAAATGTAGTGCTATTCAGTATTCACTGAATTTACATATTTAAAATGTATTCTATATTATTATTTCTTTTTTCTATTAACACTATTAAAATTTGCAAACATATCTTTACCTGTGTAATATAAGCAACAGTACATGTAAATTTGATTTTGTGGCTTTCATAGGAGGACGAACCAGTGAAAGTTATGTAATTTGAAAATTGAAAGTATCGAGGGAAAACTACCATTCCATCTAATTCACAATGACAGAATGATATCAATCGAATATCAAATTCTATCTTTTTTGAAGTTATGTATGAATACATTCTTTTACAATTATTTACATACATGTAGTTTTCATGTACTTTCAAATATTTGTTTCTATATCTGTAATAATTATTATGCTTATGTATTTTAAAACAAAATATTCATGTGCCATGTGAATGGTAACAAATACAATGAGTAGACCCATTTAGAATTAGATGTGAGCTTTGTAAAAAATACCTCTAAAGAAAAGACAGTGTATTGTTGATTCTAGTATAACATAAAAAGCTTAAAGGGATAGTTGAGTTCTGTTGCAGAGGGCGCTACACAAAATAATTTTTTTGTGAGATAATGAAAAACTGAGTGTCAAATTTGAAAGAACATAATATTTAAATGACAAAATCATCTTTGTTTGATCAAAATCGGTTCAGAGACGGCTGAAATATAACGATTTCTAATACTTGTGTACCACCACAAATATTAGATATTTTGAAAAATTTGAGAAAACCGTTGAAAAAAACGAAATAACGCCTTTTACGTCGTATTTCAGCCAATGCCGATGTTGGATTTTTTGTTGGCATTTTCGTATTGCCTATATTACCCACAATTAGCCGGCTCATGTATTGTTATTTTTAATTAAATAATTATTTAACGGTCAGCGTGTTTTTTTGAAAGTGGGGCTGAATTGGTATGATCGTATTGGCTAAATTTCACACATTTTGGGGTCTAAAACTATCTTCATAGCAATTTTAGGTTCTAAAAAGGCACTATAAATGTCATAGATGAGAATAAGAGCAATAACCATGCACTTTAAAGGCATTGGCGGTCTGAAAACAGAACTCAACTATCCCTTTAACCATGTGTAAACTACCTCGGTTTGTTAATATGCGTGACATGATGAAGACTTAATCTGCCTTATTTCAATATTTATTACAGATGGATGTGCAGTTGCGAGTGAAGGATCCGTTGTTGGAGCCGT
The DNA here is from genome assembly GCA_035222895.1 of Strongylocentrotus droebachiensis. Classification (NCBI taxonomy): domain Eukaryota; kingdom Metazoa; phylum Echinodermata; class Echinoidea; order Camarodonta; family Strongylocentrotidae; genus Strongylocentrotus; species Strongylocentrotus droebachiensis. The sequence goes on along the minus strand of JAVYIG010006689.1, from coordinate 53,014 downwards.
AGTAAGTTGTCTTGTCGTAGTCGGTATTATAGTTCTGCTTATCGGCTGTTGTTGTTACTGCTGCTGCAAAAAGAAGAAAGCAAAGAAACAATATACAGCAGTGGTACAGAATCCAGCTCCCCAGCCGGTTGGTGGAGGTCAGCAGGTGTCAATGACACCAGGCGGGAATACAGCACCACCAGTATACTACCATGGATCTACTCCAGGGTATCCAGCTGGGACTGTCGCTCCACCCAGTACTCAGTACCCTCCCACTGGTCAGGCCATGCCCCCACCTGCACCTGTAGGTGGTAGTACCCCATACCCTCCACAGCCCTACCCGTACCCCTCTGGGCAAGTTCCTCCACCTGCAGCAGCTGGTAGTGCCCCATACCCTTCACAGCCCTATCCATACCCTGTTGGACCCGCTCCTCAACAAGCAGGTGCTTATCCTGCACCCAATCAATATCCCCCGCAACCAGCTGCACCTTATCCTCTGCAACCAGCTGCACCTTATCCTCCACAGGAACAGCCGTATCCAACCAAAGGAGACCCTGGTCACCCCTTACCCCCTCATACAGGAGGCGGCATGCCGAGCGCACCCCCGATGGGTACGAGCAGTGGACACGAGGTAGCTCCGAGTGCACCACCACCTGCCTATGAACATCTCATAGGATGACATGGATTATGACTTGCTTCTAATATACCAGACAGCATCTATAGCACTGCGACGAAACGCAGTTTTAGTGACTTAATTTGTTCTCAGTCGTATCATTGTTAAAAGAGTCAAGAGATGAATTGTAATGTTTTGCATTGCCATGACGCTTGTTAATTTCATTATGTGGTTTACAAATGTAATAGTGATAAGATGAGAATTCAAGACAAAAAGAGAGGAAAGTCGATAAAATTTGATTATCACGAATTCATCTGCATCAGTACTTTGTGAATGCATTACAAAATTTTCTTTTTTTTTCTTTTTGTGAACTATATTTCAGAAGGGCGTGTGTGAGGGTATAAGAGTTACAAGGTAAATAATAAGTTTCTTTACATTAAAATATTGTACACAGTAAAGCAATTCAAATGATGTATTTTTCTCAGGATGGTTTTGAATCTTTTCTACCAGTAGGTCATTCAAAATGTTCCTTTATTTAATCTTATTTATGTTTATGGTAAGCTAATTCAAGCAGACAAAACAAGAATTTAACGTTCTTGAAAGATTGCGCAGCGTTTGATAGCCACTGAGTTGTCCCCGCCCCCATATTATGAAAATTTCATACTGGCTATTAACTTCTGTCATGAAGGACATAACACACCAGTCCTATTATCTTTTTTTTTCACATTTAACCGCTCTGGAATTTGTTTGTGCGTACCAAGAACTGGAAGAACAAAATGCAGAACTTGATTAATTCACATTCACATATACAATGTACAAACAACAAGGAGCTCTCATTTGTAAACAATACATAATTATTTTAACGTTGTTGAACCAATCTGGTTACACCTTTTTCTGATAGTGTAACGTCTATTGTTCTACTTTACTGTTGAAATTCGACCGTATTTTGCTATGTATTTCGCCATGTTTTCTTAAATGAAATTCTTTGAGTCTGCCCTTTGTCCCTCTTTTTTTCCTCTTTCTTTCTCTCACCCTCTCTAGCTGTCTCTCTCTTCCTTTTTTCGATCAGAGGAACTTGCAATATTGTTTTTTTGTTATTTATATCAGGTTGCTATTTATGTATGAATGCATTCATAATGTGACTCTGAATAATGTTCTTCTTATATACTGTATGATGAGAGCTGGCTCAGTATACGTTATCATGTTATGCATATGTGTTATTGTATGTAACAGTAACGCCAATGGGAAACGTATTTCTGTATTATTATAAATGGACAATGAAACTTGAATCTTGAATCTACACGGATGCATATGCATAAGTGAATTGATGAAGAACAGACCTTCTTATGTTGTCTTGACGATCCTACAGATGTTTTGATAATAGGTTCAGTAAGAAAGACTCTACATAAATCTATGACCTTGCTAAATTATCGTTTTCGCCAGGGATTCCTTTTCTGGTAGAACATTTATGATCTTCGATAACCCTTTCGACATATTCTTATTTAAAAAAAGAATGAAACGGGAAAATATACATATTGACGTAGAAAATAAGATCAAAGAATTTCCCAAGCAGATTGGGTATTTTGATTCGATTAATACGATAAAATAATATTACTTTATGCATGTACATGACAACTGGAGGTACGGTTACAAATTACAATGTTTTAATCTCGGGATTAATTTAGATGGCATCTTTACCTGACATAAAATTGCAACTTTGTTTTTATTATACAATATACAATAAAAGAATTTGACGATTCGTGTATGATCCACAATCATGCGGTCGTTCAGCCTTGAAACATACCGCACTTTCAGTTTATACAATTATGATATTTTACACGTGAACATTTTTATTATGCAAAGCACTTTTTAGTATCACAGCCAATTTATTTACACAAACTTGTAAAAAATAATGCTCTATGGAACTAATATTTTATCATTGCCCGAAGTGAGATGATCAAGGTACTCAAATATGATGATGCCTATAAGAAAGAAAACATGATAAGAGACTCTCAGAACACGTAACCTACCTTTTACAGTTTTTCCTTTTTTACTTTGCGATACTTTTAACGAAAGTATTGAACATTTAAACAAATATTTTAGTAATATTTAAATTATGCTTTATATTCATATATGAATACATGTATTGTGCTTCACTTCTCCCTCGCCCCCCTCTCTCTCTCTCTCTATATATGTGTTTCGCTCATTCGCTGTATATATCTTTCTCTTCCTTGATAGGCCTACTATTTCTTATGTCGACATTTATTTACCTATTCCTATCTCAAGATGCCTCTTATCAAGGCTTTACATAATAATTTGGAGAAGTTTGAGTTATGAATATTATGTGTACATTATTATATATGCAACTGTATATTCTTTTTGTTTTTTATCAATAAATATGTTATTCTGAAATTCGAGATTATTTAAAATGACGTACCTATAATGAAGAGAATGATTGAGAGACTGCCGGAGAGCAGACGAGATAGAGAGAGAGAGAGAGAGAGAATCAAGAAAGATAGAGCCGGGTTATCCATTTCAAGTTCTATATCTATTCTCTCTTTTATGATTAATGTTTTAAAGGGCCATATACTTGTACAAAATCAATCAATCGAAGGAGAGAAATATGAAGAGGTAATTAGAAAAGAAGAGATAGAGTAATTTAGATAAAGATTGAGCAGATTATACAGAAAGTATGAGTGGGAAGGAGAGAGGGGGAGAGGGAGTTGCTGTGAGTGAGAGAAAGGGGTAATCGGTTGACTGCCGAGTAAACCGAAACTTTGCATTGCGTTTTGAACAATGTTGTAAAAGTTATTTATTCGAGGTTAAATAAAACCATCATTTTGGCCTTAACGTTTGTAGAATACACAGCCGAGTTGAAAGCCCAGAGTAAATGGGCAATTTTTTGTAAATTATTAGCTTTTTGATCACATTCTCTTCTATCTCTATTTCTTTTTCTTTCTGTTATTTTCACGTCGCTTTTAATTTAATAATTCTACCCGTTATTTTAAACTTGTTAACATCCCTCTTTATATTTTCTTGTTGCCTCAAACTTGATAATATTCTTTGGTCATCGTTTTACTTGAAATTTTATTTTAACATTCATACTTTATTGTGATAACTATAGCATTTTATTCCCACGATGATATAGCCTAATGCATGCTATAATCATTGCAAGAAGATTGGTAAAACATATGCTGTCTTTGTTCGCGAAACCTTTGCAGAAATACAAACAGATAATAAGTAATCGAAAAAGAGAGAAAGATAGAGAGAAGGGCGTAGTGTGAGTCAAGGAAGAGAGAGACAGATAGAGGGGGAGAAAAAGAGAGAGAGAGAGAGAGGCCAATAAGCTATGCACATACGTATATTAGTACACAAACACCGTATTCGCAGGCCAGCAAGGCTTGTAAAAATGTTGATAACTAACGCTGTAATCTATGTAAGATGTAAAACGAGTTTCAGCGTGCATGCTACTCACAGGCATACTGTTGAAAGCAGCAAAGCCGTTTATCATATAATACTAAGGGCGTTCAATAGGCAGAGAGAGAGGGGGGGGGGGGGGGAGAGAGTGATCTTAAGAGTGATGCTAGATATACATTAGTTCAAGGCAGCGTTCGTTCATCTATAATTCACTCAGTGTCAGGCGTAGGGCCACGGTGCAATTAAAACCCCCAAAAGTCGTAAAAGCTTTTGAATTCGTAACGGCTATCAAGGCCCTGTTCGAACAGAGGCGCAAAATTCGTCCACAATTCACATTCGCGTATCTCCCTTATTCTTCAAATTAATTTTCATTCCAAACTGTAATGTATTTTTAAAGATATGGGTATTTTCCTGTTTCAGAGGTCTGTGAAAAGAGGCTTCGTTTGATTCCCGTGATAAGTCTGCGACGATATAAAAATCTAATCGATTAACATTTTACTAGACTTTAAACTCCAGTCTCACACTCTGCGAAGTTTCGAGATGGCGTCATTAGTAGTTCTGTGTAAAACTGCTTTCAAAACTGGGGACAGATTCATGAAAAGACTGGGAGCTAAAACTATAGACGACAGATATCGACGCTGTTTGCGCATGCGCTGTACGCATCTCCGGCCGGCCGTCTGCCAGCCAGCGGTACGGTACACGCACTGAACGGTGATTTGTTTTCACGCTGCAGAACGTTTTAGCACGTAAGTTTAGACCTAATTTTCACCCTTTTTTCTTCCTGAATTATGCTTTTGATTATTTTATTACCAACATAATTGATAAAAGCCCTTACCTTCGTCATTATAAATATTGCTTACATGCTCATTTAGGGTTCTCCGAGCACAGTTGCCTATACTAGAGAGTCTGAACATCAAGACAGGGCCATTTGATCTGAAAGAATATACAAAGGCAATAAAGTCATTAGTAGAAGGGAAGAGCTTTGGGGAAGATGGCATACCACCAGAGGTTCTAAAAAGATGTGACCTTGATGAAATCATTCTGAGTTTCTGCAACAACGCTCTGATCAATGAAGAAAAGCCTCACCAATGGTCCATACTGAACATCGTACCAATACCAAAGTCTGGAGACCTGAGCCAAGGAGGAAACTATCGAGGAATCAGTCTAAGCTCCATCGTGGCCAAAACTTTCAATAGATTGATTTTGAACAGGATCAGACCTGTACTTGATAGTCACCTGAGAACCAACCAAAATGGATTCAGAGTTGGAAGGACCACAGTGGGACATATTTTGGCACTTCGCAGGCTTATAGAAGGAGTAAAAGAAAATCAACTCCCGGCTATTATCACATTTATTGACTTTCGCAAAGCCTTCGATACCATCCACAGAGGCAAGATGTTGAAGATCCTTACTGCATATGGCATACCGGAGCAACTGGTGAATGCTATTGGCAAGATGTACGAAGACACCAAAGCAAAAGTAATATCACCTGATGGAGAGACTATGACCTCTTTGAAATCATGGCTGGTGTGCTTCAAGGTGACACGCTTGCACCTTACCTATTTGTAATAGTCCTCGATTATGCCTTGCGAACAGCTATAGACGGCCATGAAGAGGAACTTGGATTCCAACTGGAAAGAAGGAGAAGTAGGAGAGTTGGTCCGGAAATCATAACAGACCTAGATTTTGCCGATGACATAGCCCTGCTATCTGAGGAATTAGAGCAAGCCCAAAATCTCCTGAGCAGGGTGGAGACATCGGTAGGCAAGGTCGGGCTCCGGATGAATTCAGGCAAAACCAAGTTCATGTCATTCAATCACAGGGAAATCATCACTATAAAAACAAATGATGAAATTCAGTTGGAGAATGTCCCTGATTTCAAGTACCTGGGAGCACTGATGGTGAGCACAGAAAAAGATGTGAAAGCTCGTAAGGCAGCAGCATGGAGAGCATGTAGTAAGCTTGGAAGAATCTGGAAATCTTCTCTTCACAGGCAGTTCAAACAACGTTTGTTTGTTGCTACAGTTGAATCTGTGCTGTTATACGGCTGCGAAGCATGGACAGTTACAACAAAGTTGGCAAAGGAATTAGATGGTTGCTACACCAGACTTCTTAGGACAGCATTCAACGTGCACTGGAGTCAGCATATGACAAATAAGGAGCTGTACGGGAAACTACCAAAATTATCAGAAAAGATTAGGGAAAGAAGACTACGTTTTGCAGGCCACAGCTGTAGGAAAATCAATGAACCAATATCTCAGCTACTACTCTGGAAACCTAAACACGGGAAGAGGAAACCTGGAAGACCGCTTACCTATACAGACCTACTCAAGAAGGATACGGGACTTGAACTGTCAGAGGTAAAAGCAGCCATGCTGGACAGGAATGTGTGGAAGGCCATCACAGCTCGGGCAGTTGACCCGAGTTGCTTCGCCGTGTTGATCCGCATCAACACGGCCGGTTGTGCACACGCATTATCTGCATTACTATCCTGGCGGCTGTGTATTAAAAACTGTTCTATTGATTTTCAATATTTCAAACACCACTGTGCAAAACTCAACTAATTTCGCTAAAAATCGGTAATTTTGTGACAATTGATGACACTTAAATAGCAGTAAAATACAATTTTTTCAACTTACCGATATTAAAAAGAATAATTTGAAAATTAAAATCGTGAGTGTACTGTCAAACTTGCCGATCAGCCGCATCGTATTTGTTGTGTACATTAGTGTGCAATAAGTATATTGACTATTCATGTTTGCAATTGCTGCCTCTTTACACGTAGTGCAGCGTAAAAGGTCAATACACATCGACTCTCTTGCTGGAGTGGTTGTGCAATGCTATGCAGTGCAATACAGTGGGTTGTTGTGCATTGAATTGAGACGTTTGATGCCTGATCAATATATAATAATAAAGTTTCCAAAGGTTTTGGCAGCTAGCTCTAAGCTGGCAGGTCCATTATATTGCACAAAACTCTTCTACAGCGACATTGTTTTTATTTGTGGTCGTAAGGCCCATGGGTCATCGATTAAATTAGAGACCTTAATTTCGGGCAATCCATCTTGTTTTCTCTCACAAACCAATGCAAACTGAGAAGAAAAATTCGCTTTTAATTTATACTGGTGGTTGTGGCGTTGTGCATGTTTTTATTGTGACTTGTGTGTCTGGACATGGTAATAAATTAGGTCTAAAGGTTCAAGTTTTCAGATATCGCGATATCGCGATATATAGCGCAATGATCTAGGAGTAGGACCTTTGTCCATATTAATTCCATAATCACTATCCTGAGTCCTGAATCTGATGTAGTTTGCTCTCTATTTTTCCCCAACAGACAAGTTACTGTGCATCCAAGAAGAGCCATCCACAGGGCAAGCCTGTATCTAGGCTCTTTCCTTTTCCCTGCCTGGGGCCTGGGGAAAACACACAAAGTTATGCATATTCGAGGACCAAAGACAAGTGCCAACAGAGATTTATCGCAGACCATAATTGTCTACCTTCATGTACGTGGCTGATGAAACTTTCCCCTGCATTTTTTACGACTAAGCAATAGGGAATTCAAGTCGGGTAAGAATTCATTTGAGCGATACATAAAATCTTACATAATATTCTTGATATGACTAAAATAGTTTGTTGCTACAGAACTTTTGTAAAAATTATGAAAATAGTATTAATTATATACCTCACTTAAGTAATCCAGCCATCTGATTGGTCGAAATTGCATTCATAAACTTCAACTGTTCCTGTAAAATTCCCGGTAACCATGCATAAAACATTTAATATTTTTAATAACCATGGTTATTAAAAAATAGTTCAGTCTCCATGGTTACCCCATAGGTTTACATGTTAAAAAATGGTTTGAGCGATCGAGGATACCGTATGTGTGCGAATAATTGGTCGGTAATTTCAATACAATTAAATCTCGATCGATCTTACCGACAATTTTATCTTGCATTGTTGACATGAAGACGAAAATAAACTTCCAAAAACAAAAAAACAACATCTGCCGATAGATCTTGATCTAAGTTCGTGCCAATATGCATTGCAAAAGTAAAAGAAGGGTGCTTTTGCGAAGCATTCATCACGCCGAAGCCGGTTTCAATTCATTTTAATGTATATATTGTACAAAACTGCCAAGCATTTGAACAGGGCGCGATGGCTGAGTGGTGTAAGGCGTTGGTTTAAGATGCATCACTCATTGTACGCAAGAGTTCGACTCTCACCTTCGACAAAAAAAAAAGTATTTTTTATTTTTTATTTTTTAGTCTATTTTTTTTCGGCATATAAAAGTATTAATGACTGCTTTAATATTCGAGAAATAGTTGTTTTTATACGCTCTCGGGAAGGTTACAATTGGGCTATTCCCCTCGGCACGCCTCGGGTAATAGCACAATTCTAACCTTCCCTTGAGCTTATAAAAACAACTATTTCTCTCAAAGCAGTCATTAATACTATATTATAACAGTGAAACAATAACTACATGTATGTAGTATGTACGTTTAAACAAAAGAAAAATATTATCAACTACCCTAATATTGTAATGAACAGTGCCATGAAAAGTTGGCAAACTGGTGACTTTATAAATTATCTCTTTTATATTATCCTGAATGCATAATGAGGGTCCCTTACTCCTCAGTCCTCACTGAACTTGTGTTTTGTAAACACATCCTTTTAGAGAGTTGGGAAATTGTTAATGTATGCCCATGATGGCCATGAATAGTGTTTGCAGTTCCTTTTCAAATAAACGTAATAGAAACCTTTTTAACAACATTATTATTATTATTATTATTATTATTATTTTTGTTTGGGGGGGGGGGGGGGGGGGTTAAAGGGAGAGAGAAAAATCCCACCGAGTTGAAATGTCTACAATGGTGGAATGGGCCTAACTGTAAAACTTAAATGATGAAAGATTTATTATCAATATCATACATGTAACAAGGATAACCCAAGTTTTTAAATTTAAATTTCAAGTATGATGTTAATTGTTATTACAATACATATAATAGATTATTTGTTAAGTTGTATTTTTTTTTTCTTTACAGGATTACTGGCACCCTAGAAGGGCCCTGTATGGCCTATTCGGCTCCTCTTCTGTTACATTCTGTAACTCTCCTGCAGGCTCTTCTTGTCCTCCCTGATGACAGTCCCTGAGACATGCCAGAAGCAAGGATGCAAGCAACAACTAAGAGCCATTGAAGCTGGTGCTTCCCAAAGACTGTATTATAGTCAGGTGGCTTAGCGTCAAATTTATCGATTATCGTTACTTGCTGGATAAAAGCACCATTTTTGGTACAGGGCTTCCTGAGGACTTACTTAACAATATTAGGCTAGGAGCCCCCGGCAAAAAATTAATGTAAGGGAGTGGGGGGCGGGGGCGTCTTTTTGGAGCCCCAAATAATTTTATAACATTGATTTGTTGTTGTACAAATGCCATTTTTGGTACAGAGCTTCTTTATCTTTTATGCATCAATAGACATATATTTTTGCAGTAAGCCTACTCCATGTTTTCCCCCCTTTTCAGACCGATGGTAGGGGTATGGTCGGTTATGTGATCTGTCACAACCACCTTATATTATTGATATGTTTAACTGTAAACATATCTTTAGCATATCATAGGATCATTGTGAAAATGTGTATAATAGCAAACCTGAAACCTGATTATGAAGAAGATCATTGATAAATGATTTGTTTATACGGCTATGTAGCACCTATTCAGTGTGTCATATTAATCAGTTATTTTATTTGTTTTGTCGGCTGAGTTTACGATGTTCATCACTTTCAAATGTATGCCTTTCAGCAGTTTATGCTAACAAAGAATTATTAAAGAGAATGCTTTACCTTTTAAAATAATTTTCCATAAACTTTTCTTTTAATGTGTAGCATGTTGATGGATGTGGTGGTGTTATATTAAAAACCTGATTTATTATTCATCATTTTAGTGCTTCAAAAGAAATAAGGTCTGAGCTGAAACACACCCACCCACAATCATGGGATATACATTTTAAACAAATAGACTGAGTTATGGACACTAAATTGAATTTAATATGTATTTTATTGCAATAAATTTATATTCACAGCTAAGCTCAAGGGATGGATTACAGTGAAACTCACAAGGCAAATGACATAAACATATATATTATAAACATAAAAACATGAGAAATTCATGAAATATGGAAGACCCCCCCCCCCCCCCACCCCAAACAAAAAAGTGATGAGAGAGAAAAGAGTACAAGAGACATATTTGAATGTATGTTGCAGAATGATTTCAACAAATTAACCTGAACCCCTCACTCATTTCTGACCCCCTCCCAATATATATATATATAATTATATAAATGTATACACATATTTTTTATTTTACATTACTTTTTATACAATCAAACGATGTTACGTCTAAACATTAACATGGGATATACATTTTAGACAAATATACCGAGTTATGGACACTAGCTTGAATTTAAAATGTATTTGATTGCAATAAATTTGTATTCACAGCTCAAGGGATGAATTACAGTGAAATACTCAAGGCAAAATGACATAAACAAGAAAATTATCAAATCGCGAGAAATTTATGAAATACGGAAGCCCCCTCCCCCCCCCCCAAAAAAAAAAAAAAATGGTGAGAGAGAAAGTGTACATATTTTGTGCATGTATGTTGCAGAATGATCTCAACAAATTAATCAGAACCCCTCACTCATTTTCGCCCCCCTTATAAATATATATATATACATATCAACTCATATCTTTTATCTATCACTACTTTGTATATTATATACACATCGGGGGTGAGGGCCGGGGAGCCTAATTCGTGAATGTTTAAAACATGAGCTGATGTGGCCCGTGATGTGGCTGCTGCAGTCCAGTGACCTTTAAAGATAAAGTTGAGTTCTGGTCATGTGATTGCATTGTGAAAGAAACGGTGTGGAATCTATCAGAAAAGGTTGATCATCTAGTATATAAGTATTCGTGTGTATTGCAAGGTTCTGGAATCATCAAAATGATAAGAAATTTGGCCAAATCTTGGCAAAGTTACAAGCACTGTACACAGAATGGGACTACACGAGCACATGGCGAAAAAAACCTACCCCGATTTTTACGATGTTTCATGTCATATTTAGAATATGAAGGCATTTGAAGAGCCATGCTTTTCAGGGAACATGTTTAATCTGATGTTCTTCCACCCTTGCATAATAACAATGATAACGCTCACAAATTATTTTTTACCTCTTCCCAGAACTCAACCTTAATTCTCTTTAAGTTACATAGTTGTTTCGGTTGCGTCGGTATACTCAGGTTTAACTGTACTTCACCAACTCGATCGACCACATATCTTCACAGTACCCGAACAATGCATGTTTAGAATTCATGTTTGGCTAAAATTCGACATATTTTTATCAAAAGATGCAAGGAGTTGATCAAACCATCCGGCAAACCATACCCGAGTCCTATGGAAAGCCGTTGGAGACTTTATTCACGTGCCCCAGACGTATGGAACGCGGCACACGTCTGCTAAATTGACCAATCACCGCCTGTTATTTAGCAGGCGCGTGCAAGGTGCGATAGCACACGCCTGATACTTTATTAGCACACGTGTGCCCTTTTCCAGACGGATGCTGTTTACTGCGCATGCGTCTGGAATTGATCGACCAATCAGATACCTTGTTTAATAGGAGTTTAATGTGTGTGTACGGTGAGTGCATGCAGCGCAGACAAGCAAAAATGTGCCGGGCACGTGGTGATCGACGCACGTGGTACTCTTACCGTTCTTAAAAGTATTGACTTTGATTTCTATGTCAGAAAAGAAGTATACATTGTACGAGTACTTCCATTGAGGTTGGAACTTTCTGATGCAAAGAATAGTATGTCAAATTATAAAAGATCGAGGTACCGAACTGCTATATGAACGTTTATCCTCCACCTAGTATTGGAGTTTGTAAATACTATAAAGCTAGTCTAGGGTTGATAAAGAAAAGGTAAGTCTAATATCATGAATGGTAGTTTCCAGATTTAAAATCTATCATTCAGAACCTACTCTAATTGCAAATTAGGTGATATACTATGCAACAGTGCCGTTGTGATAATGTGTATGATCCAGTGTAGATACATAGTGTTGGAACAACAGAGTAGATCTCTCCCCCTCTTCCATCTCTCCCTTATCTCTCTTGGGTCAGTCTGTACAGAGATCAACCTCACTCGTGGTAGGGGAACACACACACACTCTCTCTTTCTCTCCCTTTCCTCAATATTCTCGTTAATGTTGTGTTGTTGAGCAACACTCTCCACTGGGCTAGGACAGGGGGATTAGTGATAGGAGGCATGTTTGCTTAAGAGCTCAGATTAGAAGTTGGAAACACTGTGAAGAGTTTGCATTTGCTTGGCACAAGGGATTGTCTGACCATTATTATTTGGTAGTTTTCAATCGAATAAACCTGCTCATAATTATCCCATAGGCCTAATTGTTGATGTTTGGATGTTGATTGGCTTATAATACAACATGTATTGCTGTATATTGCATAAGTGGAAGTTGTCACATTTCTTAGAGACAATCAATAAACTTTAGTCTATATTTCTTGTCTTGTATATAGTTTATGATTATTCCTTTATATTTCTATGTTATATGGAATATGGGTAGTCGAAGCATAATAATAGTGCAATAATTATAGGTGAATCACATGCAGATTGCAGTATTGATTGATAAGCTCGTTTTCCTAAAACGATATTTACACCTGAGATTATGTATGTGTTGTGTGCTGGAGGAATACAACATATTTCTATGTTGGTATTATTATTTCTAAATATGAGAGGATAATAGATTAGCTCGTTTAGATGAGATTGCGTAGGTACAATGTTTAATTTAGAGTTAGGGTATAACGAATCACCATCAGGGGCGTCTCCAAAGGGGGGGGGGTGTGGGGTTCGACACCCCCCACCTGTCAGGATATTGTTGGAAAAAAGAGAGGGAAAGGGAAAGAAAAGAAAAAAAGAAAGGAAAAGAAAAGAAAGAAAGGAAAAGAAAGGAAAGAAAGGAAAAGAAAGGAAAGAAAAGAGAAGAAAGAAAGAGAAAAAAAAAAAGAGGGAGGAGAGGAAAGAAAAGAAAAGAAAGAAAAGAAAGAAAAGGAAAAAAAAAGAAGAAAAAAGAGTAAAAGGGAAAGAAAAGAAACGGGGGATGAAAGAGAGGAGAAAGAGGGGAGGTAAGAGCCTGAGAGAGGAGGAGTGGGAGTAAAAGAGAGAAGGGCAGGTGCGTAGCCAGGGAGGGCGGTGGGGGCGGTCGCCCCCCAAAAAAAACGCCGGCCAAAAAAAAAAAGAGAGAGAAAGAGAAGAAAAAAAAGGAAGAGGACGTAGGAAGAAAAAGGGAAAAGGAGTCGAGAACGGTACAACGAATCGTCTTCTTTCTCTAATAATTTAATGAAACGTCAAAGCTTCCGCGCTTCGAAAGACCCCCTCTTTGAACTGAATACAGATAAGATTTAAGGGGCGGGAAAGGTACAATTAACGAATCGTCTTCTTTGTCTAATACGTCAAAGCTTCCGCGCTTCGCGCAGGAGGAGGAGGGGGGAAAACTGAATTCAGACAAGGATTAAGAGTCGAGAACGGTACTTCGAGTCGTCTTCGTTCTCTAATAAATTAATGAAACGTCAAAACTTCCGCGCAAGCGCGGGAGGGGGACTGAATACAGATAAGGATTAAGGGTCAAGAAAGGTACAACAAATCGTCTTCTTTGTCTAATAACACGTCAAAGCTTCCGCGCTATGCGCAGGAGGGGCGGACTGAATTCAGACAAGGATTATGAGTCGAGAAAGGTACAAGAATCGTCTTCTTTTAAAGCTTCCGCGCTTCGCGCGGGAGGGGGGAAACTCCCCCCTCCCTGCACCCACCCCCCTAGGGAGCGCGCTACGCGCGCTCTTTTAGTGATTCGCACGCTTTGCGTGCTCACTACCGCCCCCCCTAAAATGAAATCCTGGCTACGCGCTTGGAGAAGGGGGTTGTTGGGTGGAGTCGTCTCGTCGAGGGAGCGAGAAAGACACGGGTAAATATGTTGCTGTGTCGGGTCAGCTAGCTGTGTCGGTATTCTTGCTCGATCCTCGTGTACTATATCAATGCAGAAGTTTGAAGTCGGTGAGATGTATATTGTCGGTCGGCCGACAAGTTTTTTTCCCTACGAACTGTGACTTTTTATCCGCTGTGACGACTGCGAGAGTGACGTCAACTACTATACTTGTATTTTCTCGAAGTTTCACTTTCCTATAATATCAGCTAAGGAAATTAGAGGTTTGAAATTTTCGGGGAAACTGAATTCAAACAAGGTTTAAAAGTACGACGGTTCAACGGTACGACGAATCGTTTTCCTTTCTCTATATTGTGATGAAACGCCCAAAATTCCGCCCTTCGCGCGGAAGGGGAAAACTTCATTTAGACGAGTCGAGAACGGTACAACGAATCGTCTTCTTTCTCTAATAATTTAAGGAATCGTCAAAGCTTCCGCGCTTCGCGCTAAAGGGGGAAACTGAATTCAGATGAATAGGGCTTAATAAGAGTCGAAAACGGTACGACGAATCGTCTTCCTTTCTCAAATAATTTAAGGAAACGTCAAAGCTTCCGCGCTCTGCGCGAGAGGGGGAAACTGAATTCAGATGAATAGGGCTTAATAAGAGTCGAAAACGGTACGACAAATCGTCTTCTTTTCTCTATATTGTGATGAAACACCAAACAATTCCACGCTTTGCTCGGAAGGGGAAAACTTCATTTAGACGAGTCGAGAACGGTACAACGAATCGTCTTCTTTCTCTAATAATTTAAAAAATCGTCAAAGCTTCCGCGCTTCACATGAGAGGGGGAAACTGAATTCAGACAAATATGGTTTATTAAGAGTCGAAAGCGGTACAACGAATCGTCTTCTTTCTCAAATAATTTAAGGAAACGTCAAAGCTTCCGCGCTTCGCGCGGGAGGAAACTGAATTCAGTCAAGGATTAAGAGTCGAGCACGGTTCAACGAATCGTCTACTTTCTCTAATAATTTAATGAAACGCCATAACTTCCGCGCTTCGCGCGAGAGGGGGAGAACTGAATTCAGATAAGGATTAAGAGTCGAGAACAGTACACCGAATCGTCTGCTTTTTCTCATAATTTAATGAAACGTCAAAGCTTCCGCGCTTTGCGCGGGAGGGGGAGAAACTGAATTCAGACAAGGATTAACATCGAGAACGGTACAGCAAATCGTCTACATTTTATAATAATTTAAGGAAACGTCTAAGCTTCCACGCTTCGTGCGGGAGGCCTAACACCGACATCCACCTAATGAGCGCGCTTCGCACGCTCTTTAAGTGATTCGCTTGCTAACTACCGCCCCTCCCTAAAATAAGATCCTAGCTCCGCACCTGCATTTAAATATATAGCTTTGATGTTGACTAAGTTGACGAAATAATTCGTATATTTATGTCGTCGAGGAAAATGATCATTTGCGCATACGCAATTACTATAGACAGTCCAAAGGAAAAACAATTTAGCCTTCGGCCCCGGGTTTATATAGGGTTAAATTTTTAGATATTGGGACTTTAATTTTGTCGGTAATTGGTGGCTAGTTTTGTCGGTAATCGTTGGCCTCTACCCCCCCCCCCACTGAAAAAGGTCTAGCGACGCCCCTGCCCCCCCCCCCACTGAAAAAGGCATAGCGACGCCCCTGATCACCATATTAGGTATGAATATGATGTGTATAAGAACAAAACATATATAACATTATCTGTATGTAAGTGTTTATTCGATTTGATAATTAAATAGGAACTCTGTAGGGCCATGCATTATGGTTCAAGGCATCCCCACATAGAGAATTTTGTTATGTTAGGGGTCGGGGCCAAGTGCAGAGAATTATTGATAATTTATAGCATTTTCTTTGTTTGTTTTTTTATTTCTGGGGGCGGCGACGTACCCTAGCCCCCGCTGTTTACTCGTACTAATGGAATACTGCGGGGAGGGTGGACCGAATGGCGCAGCGTGGTCGTAATGATTTTTTTTTTCTTTTAGGGGGGGGGGGGAGGGGCAGGATGATGGGTCGCGTACATAATTGGGGCACGCCTTTTTTCTCTATTTGTTCAGAAATGTACGTTTTCAATAAATGTTTTCTACAAATATACGGGGCCTATACTGGCGACCCCCGTCCCCCCCCCCTCCCCTGCGCCTACGCCACAGCCGTGGGGTGTTCACTATCCACCATTTCGCTTTCTTATTATCATTTTGTTTATTGCTAAATTAATTTTCATTCAATTGTTTATGAAAAGCGACCCTCAACCCATGTTCTGAATAGCGACCCTTAAACGCGAACCATCATCCCGGGCCAACCCCCCCCCCCCCCCCTCCCATCAGTCTGACCACGTAGTGCAAGCTTTATTACCGACAATTTTCGTTCAAGTAGTTCATAGATGGCGTAGCCTGTGTGTGTTTCACGGGGGGGGGGGGGGGGGGGGGCGGTGGGGTGTAACAGCGTTGCCATCTAGGAGCTGATGTATCATGTCCCTAACCCACAGCAAAGGAAGGAATCGACAGAGAGGGGGTTAATAACAAACCAATCAAACTAAAAGTTTGCAAAATCGGATAACTAATAAGAAAGTTTTGAATTTTTAATGACATAAAAAACTTTGAAAATCACAAGACAAATTGGCAACTCACTCATGAGTCTGTGACGTCATTCACGCGCGGATCCAGGATTTCTTAGGGGGGGGGGGGCCCAAATTTGAAATTATGCGAGCCAAATATTAGTACGTAATGGTGACCAGCAGTGACGTAATAGGGGGTGGGTACAGGGACGGGCGAGCTTCCCCGTCCCTCCTCCACGAAGCGCGGAAGCTTTGACGTTTCAATAAATTATTAGAGAAAGAAGACGATTCGTTTTACCGTTCTCGTCTCTTAATCCTCGTCTAAATTCAGTCCCCCCCCCCCCTCCTGCGCGAAACGCGGAAGCTTTTACGTTCCATTAAATCATTATAGAAAGAAGACGATTCGTTGTACCGTTCTCGACTCGACTTATTTAATCCTTCAAAACTCTTCTTTGTCTGCTCCTTTTTCTTCCTACGTCCTCTTCCTTTTCTCTCCTCTCTCTTATTTTTTTGTTTTTGGGGGCCAGCGTTTAAGGGAGGACCGCCCCCACTGCCCCATCCCGGCCCCGGAAGCTCAGGGGTTTAAGGCAATAAATCCCCGTCAGATGAGCATCTAAGGGCCCGCCTGAAGGCCCTAGGTGGAATCCAGGGGGCAGAGCCCCCGAAAGCTTAGGGGTTTTATAGGCATTTAATCACGGTTAGATGAGCATATTTTGATACCTCATTATTTTGTGCCACTGGCAGTTAACCATTCTTTCTTTCTTGCTCCCTTTCTTTCTATTTCTCTTTAATATACTTTTTTTGTTAAGAGTGTGGGGGGGGGGGGGGGGGAGCTCGAGGCTCCCGATTCCCGCCGTTCCGCCCGCCCTGACATGTAGGCAGCTCAAGAAGCATATTTCTTGCCTGGCTGTAAATTTAGGAATTTGTCATTTTCCAACAAACGCATACAAAAATAAAGGTAATTTACTAAAAAGTGAGGGTAAATCTCGGAAAAATTATGTCATTTTAGCATTTTTTGTAAACCACCGTTATGGAATTAGAAATAAGCCACGTTTGAATTTGAATATAAGGGAGAGAAAAAAAGAGGAAGAAAAAAAAGAAAAGGGTGAAAAGGAGGGGAGATCACTTGCAATTAATCCAGCCAACGACGTGTTGATCGCGGGGCCGAAAGGCCCTTGCCTCCCCCCCCCCCCCCCCCTCAGCAAAAAAAGAGAGAGAGAGAGAGAGAGAGAAGGAAGGTCGGGGAAGGGAAAGAGGAGAGAAAGTGAAATAAAATAAAGAGGAAGAAGAAAAGAAAAGGGGGGAAGATATGCTTTTGCGCTCCTCCCCCCCCCCCCCAAGGCGAGACCAAGCGCCATATACTACTGGCGTACTCCCCCAAATAAGAATAAAACGAGGTTTATTTCTAATTCGATTTCAGTGATTTACAAATGTTGTGAAATGACATAACTTTTAGTAAATTATACTGTTTTATGAGTTTGTTGGAAAATGACGAATTCCCAAAGTTACAGTCAGGCGAGAAGTATGCTTATTTAGAGGTCTACATGTCAAGACTCGCGGCACAGCGGGTCTCGGCGGCATGGGTCCCCCCACTATTTTGAAAAAGTATATTCAAGAGAAGTAGGGAGAAAGTAAGACAAATAAATTGTGACCTGCCAGTGTCACAAAATAATGAAGTCTCAAAATATGATCAACTGACCGTAATTAAATGAAATTTCGGAGGCTTCACCCTCTTGACCCCACCAAGGGCCCTAAGGCGTGCCCCTGAATGCTTATCTGACCGTTATAAAATGCCTAAAAATCCTGAGTTTCCAGGGTATCAAAATATGCTCATCTGAACGTAATGAATGCCCATTGCCCCTGAGCTTCCGGGGGCTCCGCCCCTAGACTCCACACCAATTTATGTTCCGCGAGCCTTGACGTGCAGACCTCAAAATAAGCATATTTCTCTACTGACTGTAACTTTCGGAATTCGTCATTTTCCAACAAACTCATAAAACAGTATAAATTACTAAAAAATTATGTCATTTTACAACATTTGTAAATCACTGAAATCGAATTAGAAATGAACCACTTAAGGGGGAGGCTGCCCCCTTCGAATTAGTACGCCAGTGGTGTCTAGTGGCGTATCTGGCGCTTGGTCTCGTTTGGGGGAGGCGAGATGAGCGCGAAACCATATCTTTTCCCCCTTTTCTTTTCCTCTTACTCTTTATTTTCTTTCCCTTTCTCTCCTCTTTCCCATTCCCTCCCTCCCTTCTTTCTTTCTCTCTCTCTCTCTCTCTCTCTTGCTGAGGGGGGAGGGGGAGACAAGGGCCTTTCGCCCCCGATCCACACCTTGATGGCGGGAAAAATCGCAACTGATCTCCCCTACCTTTCTTCTTCCTCTTTTTTTTTCTTTCCCTTTCTCATCTCTTTCCCTTCCCCTTCCCTTCCTTCTCTCTTTTTAAAGTTTGCTGGGGGGAGGCAAAGGCCTTCCACCCCCTACCCGAACCACATGTTGTTGGCTGGATTAATTGCATCTGACCCCCCCCCCTTTCTTTTCACCTGTTTCTTTTCTTCTTTCCCTTTTTTGTTCCCTTTAGCTCTCCTCTTTCCTTTTCCCTTCCTACTCTCTTTTTGTTTGTCCCCCCCCCCCCCACCTGAGGATCAACAAAATTGTTGGCGAGAAAATCGTAACTGATAATCCTCCTTCATTATTTTTCTTATTCCTTTTCCCCCCTTCCCTTTGACTCCTCTTCTCCTTTTTTATTTCCCTTTCCTTCCTTCTCTCTTTTTTGGGGGAGGGGGGAGGGGGCAATAGCCTCGGAGGCAAGGCCCTCAGTCGCCCCCCCCCCCCGCCGATCTATTTTTTCCCCTCTTTTCTTTCCTCTTCTTTCTTTCCTTTCTCTCCTCTTTCCCCTTCTCTTCTGTTCCTTCTCTCTCTAGCTCTCTCTCTTTTTTGGCGGGGGAGGGGGGGGGGGGACCCCTTCGGCCCTCCCCCTGGATCCGTGCCTGCCGTGGGTGTGTCCCCCATCCAATATGTACTGACCTGAGCAGTTTTGTAATAGCGAACAGGCCCCGTACGTACTGAGCTGAGCAGCTTTGTAACAGCGGACTTGATTGGTTGTCTTTAAATTCAATTTACGAACGTTCTGCGC
Source organism: Strongylocentrotus droebachiensis (assembly GCA_035222895.1). Lineage (NCBI taxonomy): Eukaryota > Metazoa > Echinodermata > Echinoidea > Camarodonta > Strongylocentrotidae > Strongylocentrotus > Strongylocentrotus droebachiensis. Next base: position 33,284 of record JAVYIG010006689.1, on the reverse strand, counting down.
ATCCGTCTGGCAAAGTAACAGGCGTGTGCTATCGCACCTTGCACGCGCCTGCTAAATAACAGGCGGTGATTGGTCAATTTAGCAGACGTGTGCCGCGTTCCATACGTCTGGGGCACGTGAATAAAGTCTCCAACGGCTTTCCATAGAGTCCAGCCCTGCACACACGCGCGCGTCCACGCACGTACGTGTTACTACACAAAGGACTACCCGCGAGAGGTAACCATCATGCATGTAACCGTATAGATGGGACTGGACTTAAGCTTTATACGCGAACGTTTCGCCATTGGTCGTCGATGACATTGTCTTCATTTGATTCCCGTGATAACCCTGGAAAAAATAGTTATGAACGGAAATTTCGTGGAGAGCTTTGGTATATTTTTATTTATCATTTACGAAAGTATTGGCCTGGCGTCTAGACGGAAAATATGAAAAATAATGCAATATTTTCAGCCAAAAAAAAAAAAAAAAAATGGCGCTTCGTTTTGCCCAGTTTTTGCATATTAAAACGAGATTTAACTACTAACTGCAATCATAATGAGTTAGAACAACTCTTCTTCTTCAATTTGACATTTCAATCATTTCATTTGGTGGTTTCTAAAGTGAGATCTTACAGTTTTGCTAAGTCTCTTTAGTAGCGGTTTGGAGTAAACAAGTTGTTTACTTTATGCAAATTAGGCTTCAAGGACGAAAGCTTTCGCACCGATACTTATACCCTAGCCCCGTGACGTGCCTGTGTAGGCGTTCATCATGCAGGAGCATCCAATTAAGGCGTGGCTGATATTAGTCTGCAGGCACAGACCCTAATTTGACACTTTATCAACAAATCATTGTGCCTTGAGAGAAGTCTAGCCCAGCTACCTACTGGTTGTGTCAGTATAGGTCTGTGTCAGGAGCAGCTTCAGTACATGGCCTATGGTAGTCTTATAGTGCAGACTCACTTTTACGACTGACCAGGGTTTGTGCTTGCAGACTAGGCTGATATTGGATAGCTGTGTGTAGTGGTAGCCTCTAATCGGGCACATATACCGGTCACTGATATGCATATTCATTGACCTCCTTGTATGCTCGCCGCTGGTGCTTTATGGTTGCCCGGGTTTCGATGGTACGTATGATGGTGCAGCGAATCATACCAAAATGACGGTGCTTCTAACAATGTTCATCTGATTTTGGATTGTAGATGGTAAGAAATCTATTCATTGATATGATTATCAGTTTCATAAAAGAGACAAGTTTGTGTGTAATATCACATAACGAGAATTATGCAAGCGTAGGGTATACAGACGTATAGCCTCGCTTATACGTGTAGCGAATTTCATTAAATTTCACTTGATGCAGTAAATACATCATCATTCACGTCTTTCATCTTAAAGGAAACCTCACCCCCGAGAAATAAATGTTGTTATTCTGAGAGATTTATTGAATTCTTGCCCACTAATCTACAAGATTTCCTAACAAAGTGTATGAGACAGGTGAAAAGCAAAAATAATGTACAGTTTTTCAGCAAGACATGGGCATCGCATCAAGTAAATGTATTCAAAAGTAATGGATTCTCCTTTCCCATGTGTGTGTGTGGGGATGAAGCATTTCATTCATCTGCTATTATCTTTTCTACTAGTGTCAGAACGAAAATTGCATAAATATGTTGGTGCTGTTCTGGGCTGAAGGTTTCGCATAAATGAAATAGAATATTTAAGTGCTATAATAATGTATTTTTCATCAAGTATAATTTTTACCTTCTCAACTATCATTTTTCCTCATTGAAAAATATATGTTTTTTTATTGAATTAAAAAGTCTTTCCAACTAAAGCCTGGTGCATGATGCATGTACAAGTTCGTCTGTTACGTCACATTTTCAAGAAAATGGCTGCGCCCCATGTCATGCTAAAAGGCATTTACATCATGCCAAGAATATCTTCATTTATATATCGCTTGTACATGTTGTAATATGGAATGATGAGGTAATTATGCCATAATGTATTATAGTGTATTGGTGCATTAGTGTATAAGGAATTGTAGGTGGAGCAGTCTACAATGTAAGCTATACCCCCCCCCTTCCTCATCAGACAATAGCCTTACTTTCCCGCCTTTTTGGGGGTACCTGTATTGCCCAATGTACTGATACCCTATAGGCATGATTGGGGATCCTATTGTAAGTTTTAGTGGATGAGTGATTTTCTTTTGTTCGGGGTCTGTGCACCCAGAGCTGCTATAGCAGGGACAGAGAGACATTGTAGATTGGAGAGAGAGGAGAGAAGCACTAATTTTTGCCTGCTAATGGAGATTGTTATTTACTTCTGGCAGATCACAATTCATGTAAGTTGATTTATACTGTTGGAACTGATGATTATTATATATATTTCATATTATTAATGGATGTCACATTTTATGAATTGCTGAAGATAAGATAGTGCAAGTTGAGGATTGTTGAACCATGTTGTATGTACACTGATATACTGACACTTTATGATAAATGTGATTAACTTATTTAATTTGCATTACATGTATCATGCTTTATAAAGTAGATTATTATGCTTGAATTTCTGATAATGATGAAATGATAATTACTCTGACAAATTAAATTAATTTTAAGTTTGTCTTTATATAGATTGAAACATGTTTCTGTTAAACAAAGTCAATTAAAAGAATGACTACCAAAGAGGATTTATATATATATATATTTGAATGTAATTACATTGTGTCATGCAGTTTTCACAAAGTCATTATTGTGAAGTAAGAATTGTTATTTTATTGTTGTTACCTTTAGGGCTGCATGTGGTGAAATCTCCTTATTTGATGAACTACACTTTCTACAATAAGGTGGAAGCTTAGTTTATGATCAGGGGTCGGACGACAGCATATAGCGTTAGTGTTGCTTCGTCGTTATAGTATTGGCCGGTGAGTGGAGTTTGGCTCTATTGTGTATAGATATATATATGACCTAATATACATGTAATTGTAAACCGATTATTGCACGAAATGATGTAAAATGTACAATATTCTTCTGTCCTATATATGTTCTAATTAATTATGGCAACTATACTGCTACAGACAATTAAAACAGTTAAGCTACCTTTCATGATATTGCACATAATAAGAATTATTATTGAAAATTGAATAATGTATTAATTGATGACTCGTGTTGAGTTGGAAACTATTGCAATGTTTACACTTTAATTTGTTCTGTTGAATGGAAGAAAGCAAATGAAACCATGAATTGTTTGTTATTACATTTTGCTCCAGAGGCTATATGCTAATTATATTTCGTTCAAATTTTGTTCTTGTACAGGGGCTGTGTTTTCTTTGGTGAATAAATGCAAGACTAAAGTTCACGTTGGACTCCCTAGCTGTTGTCATTTCTGAATCTCAACAATGGTGTCAGAAGTGGGATGACTGACGGCGAGGGACAACTGGACTGAGATCATCTGCACGGATACTGACCAACCTCCAACTTCTTGCGGCCGTGACGTCGTCGGCTGGCGATATTTGGTGTCAGCAACGTCCGGAGGCAAAAGTGAACATTGGACAGACAGTGAACATTCAACAGCCTCGGTCAGATACATTGTGACCATTAATGAATTTGAAGAACATGTTCATGTAATGATACACATGATTGATGATTTGTTCGTTTAAGTTTGCTTGTTGTGAAATATTATTGTTCCTGTTGAATTTCATAATTAACACATTTAAGTGCAGGAAAATGGCCCCTACATCTACGACAACAACTGTGACAACAACAACAACTACCACGTCGACAGCATCATCCACACGACCTACTATGACACCAAGGGAGCAACCTTCAGACATGGACATGCTGTCACAGTTCTTTCGTCGTTCCATTGGGCTACAGAGCATTCTCCAGAGCAACTTGCCCAAGTTTAGGGGAATACCACAACACGCAAACGACATTGCACTATCGGAATGGCTTGAGGAGTTCTATGAGATCACTGCTCAACACAACATGGAAATGGGCAGTAAGGCCAGACTTCTTGTAGATCACCTTGCAGGACCGGCAAGGGAGGAAATTATGTGCCTTAGTGAATCCCGAAGACGTGATTTTGATGAAGTTGTAGCATGTCTTAAACTATGTTTTGGCTACGAGGAAAATACACAGTCGTTGAGCAGCAAGTTCCATAACCGCGTACAGAGAGAAGGGGAATCGCTTTGTGACTTCAGCCGGGCCTTGATACCCCTATACATAAAGCTGGAGAAGGCAGCAATCACCCAAGCCCAAGGTGAAGCTTTGGCACAATTAAAAGACAAAGCTTTGAGTGACCAATTTGTAAATGGCGCACGTGAGGCTTGGGTCAGGAGGGAGTTGAGACGCATCCAATTAACTCATGGGCCCAGTGGGTTCAATAGGATGAGAGCAGAGGCACTCCAGCTTTTCCAGGAGTCTCCAACAGCACAGCGTACCAGAATCAGAGAAGCGGACGTCGAGGTCGGACGGGTGGTCACATCAGATTCTGCACATCTTCTGCAACAGATGGTAGACCAACAGACAACTATTATGACTGAACTAGAACAGCTGAGAGGGGAGGTTACACGATTGAAAAATGCCAAACCTCAGAGAAGGAGGGTGAGTAGTGGATGTTTTCATTGTGGTCAGAAGGGACACTTTATAAGGGAGTGTCCCAACATGACACATATGCCTACGAACATATTCCCCGCTGCTGCTTCTAATTACAACTTCTCGGATGGACCCAGAAGCCAGAGGAATTACGACTTTCCTGCTTGGAGTCAGGAGTCGGGTACCAGGAACCAGGATAACTTCAATTTGCCTGCAACGCGTTATCAGGCTCCATCCCAGCCACATGCCATCCAGAGGAATTATGATTTTCCTGCTTGGAGTCAGGAGTCGGGTACCAGGAACCAGGATAACTTCAATTTGCCTGCAACACGTTATCAGGCTCCATCCCCGCCACACGCCACCCAACGTCACCTTCCTCACCAGGATGTCACCCCGCAGGCGGAAAACTAGCTTCCTCTGCTGTTGAGGGCAAAACAGCAGGGGACAATGAACAACAGGACAAGACAGAAGAGCCCATGGGACAAAGCTCCCATAAGCTACAAGCCGACACGCCTATAACAGACAAGAGGGAGATTGACACAGAAACGAGATTTGCACATTCCAGACAGACCACTTTGGAAGAAGCTGCGCTGACAATAGATGAAATAATGTGTGACAGCGAAACAGAATTGGTTTCAGAAAGTCCGACCGCAATAGCAGAAGTTGCCGGCGTGAAAATTGGTTGCGTCTTAGACACTGGAGCAGAGGCTTCGATAATACCCTCAGACGTATTTCACTCGCAGCTTCAGGAAGCAGCAGGAGATGTCAGCCCATTGAAAAAACTGGTAAAAATTGTTGGGGTGGGTCCAACAAAGGTTCCTGTAGAAGGCTTTATCCGCACTCGAGTTTTGCTGAACGGCAAAGAAGCTTCCATCGGGTTCCTTATCGTGAACCGAGAGTCTTGTGGAGCTAGACAAAAAGACTTCCCAATTTTATTGGGATGTAATGCACTACGAGCTTTTTTTCCACCAGAGGAAACTCAAGAAGAATTCCAGTTAGTAAAGGACTGCTTGAAATTTAAAGGAGTGGACAATGCACAAATACGAGAGGTTGTCACGGGTGCCTTGGAGGTAGTGTTGCCAGCCAGGACCATACAACATGTAGAATGTGCGATGAAGTCCTCTCAAGGTGGTGAAGCTGCCAATGAGTCAAGTGTCTGGTTCATCCAGGATCTGACTAAGCTGGAGAGTTCTCAAGTTCATGTGATTGAAGGTTGTGCTACCGGGAATGGAGAGTTACGTTTACTCCTTATTAATGCTGGAGAAAATGAGTTCATCCTACCACCTCACTCAATTGTGGCATCTGCTGTGCAAGTAGAAGAACGAAGTGAAGTTCATCTTCAAAACAGAGAGGACCAACTTGAGGTGGATGTTTGTAATGTAATGATTGCCACAACAGAATCGGTTCAAGATGACAACGACAATGTTGGCCAGTTCGAACACAGAGGAGAAACCCAACCAACAAATGATATCACTACACAGGAAACGTGTACCTTCACTGATGGAACAGAAGTATTGCTTCCTCATGGCCTCAGCTTATGTGGGATGGACTATCATGAGGCATCTAGGATTGCTAAACTTCTAGCAGATCATGAAGCAGCTTTTTCCAGAGATGAGTTTGATTTGGGACAGTGTGATCTTATCCCTCATGAGATAAAGGTGACCTCTGACAAGACAATACGCCTGCCATATCGAAGAATTAACCCCAACGAGACATCAGAAGTTCGTGAACTTCTGCAAGACATGCTTGAACGAAAGATCATCAGGGGGTCTGCTAGCCCATATGCAAGCCCAGTCGTTTTAGTTAGAAAACGATCAGGAGCCCTACGCCTATGTATCGACTACCGACAATTGAACAAGATTACAGTGAAAGACTCTTTCCCGTTACCCAGAATTGATGAATCCCTGGAAGTCATGGATGGGGCTAGATACTTCTCTTCTCTGGATCTGTCTCATGGGTACTTTCAAATCACCATGCATCCTAACTCTGTGCCCTTGACCGCTTTTCGTGTTCCATGGGGACTCTTCGAATTTGAGAGAATGCCGCAAGGTCTTTGCAACAGTCCAAGCACCTTCCAGAGGGTGATGGAGGTGATCTTCAGTGATATGAACTTCACAAAACTAATTCTGTACCTCGATGATGTGTTGGTATTTTCTAGAACTTTTGAGGAACATTTGGAAAGACTTGGAGAAGTTTTTGCCCGGTTGACGAAGCATGGTCTAAAGTTGAAAGGAGAGAAATGTCACTTGTTCAGGGGAGAAGTTGCCCACTTAGGACACATCGTCAGCGAGAAGGGCGTGATGGTCGATCCAAGCAAGGTGGAGAGAATCAAGAGTTGGCCAACACCCCAGAATGGATCAGAGTTGAGGTCTTTCCTTGGCCTTGCGTCGTACTATCGGAGGTTTGTCCCTGACTTCACAAGACTGACAGCTCCTCTTCATGCACTAATCGGACAGAAGTCGCAAAAGAAGAGAAAGAGGAAGCCTGAGAAGACTATGCTGGATCCAAAGTTTGTGTGGACAGACAAAGCAGAAGAATCCTTTCAAAAACTGAAAGAAAGACTGTCCTCAACTCCAGTGCTAACCTATCCGAAGTTTGGAAAAGAGTTTGTTCTTGAGGTCGATGCTTCTTTCAAAGGACTAGGTGCCTGTCTATCACAGGCAGATGAAAACGGTCACCTTCACCCGATTTCATTCGCAAGCCGCAGTCTACGTGGAGCTGAAAATAACTACCCGGACTTCTCCAGCTTCAAGATTGAACTGTTAGCACTGAAATGGGCGGTGGTAGAGAAGTTCAAAGGATATCTGATAGGTTCAAAGTGTACCGTCTACACAGACAACAACCCGTTGGCCCATCTTCAAACCGCCCAACTGGGGGCAACTGAACAACGATGGGTAGCCCAGCTAGCACCCTTTCAGCTAGACATCAGATTTCGCCCTGGCAAGCTCAATAAATGTGCTGATGCTCTCAGCCGCTGTCCTGGCAATGATGAACAAGAGGTGAGAGAGATGATCGGTGCTCTGACAGTAACTACTGTCTTACCAGTGGAAGTTACAGTAAACAGTGATCAGGGGCCAGAAGAAGCACCTCGGGCAGCTCCTGAAGTATATCCATCATATTCCACAGAGGAACTTGAGATTCTGCAGCAGCAAGATGATGCACTGTCAGCTTGCAGACAATACATAAGAGATGGATGGAAGCCAGAGGATGAAATGAAAAGCGAGAACAGAGAGACAAAGTCCTGGATGAAAGAACGCATGTACCTCAAAGACTGTGGAGGGGTATTGTACAGACGACCACCAGATTCCAAACATCCACAGAGAAGACAGTTGTTAGTTCCCAAAGGCCTCCAAGAGAAGATGCTACAGATGGCTCATGACCAATGGGGCCATCAAGGGATAAACAGAACCATAGCAATCCTGCGAGAAAGATGTTTCTGGCCAGGAATGTGTAATGATGTGAGAGCACACATCAAGAAGTGCTTTGCCTGCATTGCAGCTAAGACGCCAACACCGACAATACGAACTCCAAGACGACACTTGCTGGCATTCAAGCCCCTAGAACTGATCGCAATCAATTTTCTGAAATTGGATAAGGGTCAAGGTGGATACGAGGATGTCTTGGTAATCACTGATGCATTCACCAAGTTTGCACGAGCAATCCCCTGCAAGAACCAGACCGCAGCAGTTGTTGCACGTGCCTTAATCGATGGTTGGATAGTCCACTACGGTGCTCCACTACGTATCCACTCCGATCAAGGACGAAATTTCGAGAGCTCTCTTGTCCGAGAATTATGCAAACTGTACGGAATTGAGAAGACACACACCACACCGTACTATCCACAAGGCAATGGACAAACGGAAAGGTTCAACCGAACGTTATGCAGCATGATTCGTTCCCTTGAGCCAGATCGTCGGAGAAAGTGGCCTGGGCTGATCCACCAGCTGGTTTTCCTATACAACTGCACCCCTCATGGAACAACAGGGCTATCGCCATACCGTCTCCTGTATGGGAGAGAGCCGCACACACCAATCGACCAGCTAATTGGGAATAGCGAAGCAGACTGGAATGAGGACTTTCTTACAGAGCATTCGAAGTCGCTACAACATGCTCATACGGTTGCTAAGCAAAACATGGAAGCGATCTTGAGAAGTGAAAAGATCAGACATGATGCTCTACCAATGAGTTCCACACTAAGCATTGGCACCCGGGTACTGATCAAGAAGTGCGCGTTTGAGGGTCGACACAAGCTTGACGACAAAGTGTTGAGAGATCCCTTCATAATCACGGCGGTAAATGACACGGGTGACGTTTACAAGATTCGACCAATGTTAGGAGGACCAACCAAAGTAGTGAACAGAAGGTTGCTGATTCCAGACCCACGTGAAGAGATGCCAGTTCATATTGTTCAGGAAAGCAGAAGTGACCATACCACGTCACAACACCCCTCGACTCGTTCTATAGAAGAGAACACCCCCTCTTTCACTTTCTTGTGGGATCGACCGATGAATATTCCAGGGGATCAGAACAACCTGCGAGTAGACATTCGTGACGATGAATATATTCCAGATGAGGGAAATGACCACGACGGAGCAAATGTTGAGAATGAAGAAAATGGTATGGATGACGTTCTCAATCTGAGCGGAGATATAGTACCTGATGAGATAGACAACTCTCAACTTGAGAACCCCAGTCCCGAGGTACCGCGTAGGAGGTCTAATCGAGTAACTAAAGGCCAGCATAGAAATCCACTGCGGCTTCCAATATCGGCGTTACAAGAGTAAAAAAAAAAGAAGAAGAGAGTTTTTAATTTGAAGACAAGAATTAAATATTTACTTGTCAGATTAAGATGTGATGTGTTATTAATGCTATGCATAATGTTTTAAAGAACATTGTTTTGTATTTGCATATACTACTGAAAAACATTTTGGTCAAACATTATGACATTAATTGCGGGGAAGTGTATTATAGAAAGATTTTCATTGCTTATATTTTCATGTATCGCTAAAATCTCGGTCAAACAGTATGACATTAATTGCGGGGAAAGGTGACGATTTGGAATTTCGCTCGTAATAATGTATCATTTTTATCAAACATTATGACATTAATTGCGGGGAATATGTTGTAATATGGAATGATGAGGTAATTATGCCATAATGTATTATAGTGTATTGGTGCATTAGTGTATAAGGAATTGTAGGTGGAGCAGTCTACAATGTAAGCTATACCCCCCCCCTTCCTCATCAGACAATAGCCTTACTTTCCCGCCTTTTTGGGGGTACCTGTATTGCCCAATGTACTGATACCCTATAGGCATGATTGGGGATCCTATTGTAAGTTTTAGTGGATGAGTGATTTTCTTTTGTTCGGGGTCTGTGCACCCAGAGCTGCTATAGCAGGGACAGAGAGACATTGTAGATTGGAGAGAGAGGAGAGAAGCACTAATTTTTGCCTGCTAATGGAGATTGTTATTTACTTCTGGCAGATCACAATTCATGTAAGTTGATTTATACTGTTGGAACTGATGATTATTATATATATTTCATATTATTAATGGATGTCACATTTTATGAATTGCTGAAGATATGATAGTGCAAGTTGAGGATTGTTGAACCATGTTGTATGTACACTGATATACTGACACTTTATGATAAATGTGATTAACTTATTTAATTTGCATTACATGTATCATGCTTTATAAAGTAGATTATTATGCTTGAATTTCTGATAATGATGAAATGATAATTACTCTGACAAATTAAATTAATTTTAAGTTTGTCTTTATATAGATTGAAACATGTTTCTGTTAAACAAAGTCAATTAAAAGAATGACTACCAAAGAGGATTTATATATATATATATATTTGAATGTAATTACATTGTGTCATGCAGTTTTCACAAAGTCATTATTGTGAAGTAAGAATTGTTATTTTATTGTTGTTACCTTTAGGGCTGCATGTGGTGAAATCTCCTTATTTGATGAACTACACTTTCTACAATAAGGTGGAAGCTTAGTTTATGATCAGGGGTCGGACGACAGCATATAGCGTTAGTGTTGCTTCGTCGTTATAGTATTGGCCGGTGAGTGGAGTTTGGCTCTATTGTGTATAGATATATATATGACCTAATATACATGTAATTGTAAACCGATTATTGCACGAAATGATGTAAAATGTACAATATTCTTCTGTCCTATATATGTTCTAATTAATTATGGCAACTATACTGCTACAGACAATTAAAACAGTTAAGCTACCTTTCATGATATTGCACATAATAAGAATTATTATTGAAAATTGAATAATGTATTAATTGATGACTCGTGTTGAGTTGGAAACTATTGCAATGTTTACACTTTAATTTGTTCTGTTGAATGGAAGAAAGCAAATGAAACCATGAATTGTTTGTTATTACATTTTGCTCCAGAGGCTATATGCTAATTATATTTCGTTCAAATTTTGTTCTTGTACAGGGGCTGTGTTTTCTTTGGTGAATAAATGCAAGACTAAAGTTCACGTTGGACTCCCTAGCTGTTGTCATTTCTGAATCTCAACATACACTTTCGTAAGGTATATTGTGCATCAAAGGGCAGACAAATATATCTAATTTGTCAGAATACCTACACTTATTCTTGGGGGGGGGGGGGGTATCTTGTAAGTTGTGATTTTATCCTGCCAGACAATAGATATCTCTTTTTCTAGTTATCTTCAAAGTAGTATTAATCCTAATACGAAGATGACAGAGTAGAGAGAGAGAGAGAGAGAGAAAGGAGGGGGGGGGGGGGGGCGAGGGGGTGAATGGAAGTAGGGAAAGAGAGGGTTGCCAATAAACTATCTCACTCATGTCAGTTAAAGTAAAAGACGAAATAAAAGAAGAAGAACAAGCAGGAGAAAAAAAAAGAAAAAAAGGTTTTATCATTAAAACCCTGCGAATAGAATCATTACATCAGCACGGAAAATAAGATTTGTGTATCGTGTATGAATTTTTCGCTGTGTCGCCCCTTTGTTTTCTGCAGGAATTATTGATTGATGGTCTTTGGCTGTAAGGGTTGATTTACTATTCACTCGTTCTTCATCTGTGATACGACTGGTTAAAGTGTGAAAATGCAATCTTCATATCGTCTCCCTCTTCTCATCGTCTGCCTCATCACCTTCTTGGGAAGCAGTTTCGCCCAGAGTAAGCATCATCATTATCATTTTAAATTAAAGGGCAATGAGTCAACTGCTCTCTAGATCAGACTAGCATGCACAAACCACGATGCCTACCATTAGACATCTAACCCGGTCAACTACCCACTGGAACAATTAAATACCCCTGGCAAAAAACAATTAGTTTTCCTCGCTAGTTGCCCTGGCAACTATAGTTGTCCTATAAGTAGGCGGGAGCCGCCTGATGGTATAGTTATCCAGGATAATTTAACGGATCTGTCTGCAGATAGCTATTCCGGAGCAACTTTCAGGGTTATTTGTCTGGGATACTTATTTGAGGTTGTGGTCAAGGGGTACTTGTCCCGATGTTCTTATAACCTCCGATGACAACAGCGTCAGTTATTGATACTGTTCAACAGACCTAAAATATTCATTAAAGAATGGGCCCTGTACACTACATATATGATAACATATATGATAATATTAATAATAATATTTAGATAATTTCATATAGCACAGCTACTATATAATTATGTACTCTATACTGCGCTGTGATGAAGAAGAAAAGAAAGAACTCCAAACAGTGCTACTTTACGGATTATAATCATAAACTGTTATGGGTAAGGATATTACACGCCAAAACCCACACCATACACACTTTATGAAATGTCTTTAATATAGCGATGACTCTGCACTCATTCGAACATTATTTTCTCAACATTTATAGGTGAAGGTGATTTGCGGCTGTCTAACGGCACGACCTACTATGGACGTTTAGAGATTTACTACAACTCCACTTGGAGCACGATATCTAACAAAACTGCGGGGGCCAGTGTTCCCCGAGTGGCATGTCGTGAGTTGGGTTTACCCTTTACTGAGGCTGAGTTTGTACGTGATAAAAGCATCTTCACACCTGCTGACTCGGAGTATGTTCTGGTGACAAGGATCACCTGTGACGGGGACGAGGTCCGACTCACTGAATGCTATCAGTTCGATTGGATACTCGTGCAGTTTTACACGCATAAAGAAGACCTTGTCATCGTTTGCAAAGGAGGTGGGGCTTATTATGAATACATTGATTTTTGTTTTAATCCGTCAAAGTTAATCCAGAGTCCCCCGAATGATAGGAAGTCTCCTAATTGACGAGCATGTCTTTTAATTTGGTAAAATTTTGATTGGCCCTTGGTCTGATTATGGCAAATAATTCAATAAGAATTTTACTCATATCCACTTATACTTATAATGTTATGGCACATGTTAGATTTTCCAGATATCGAGTGAATTGTCTTGTACAGGTATAAGCCCTATATGGACTTCTTCCTAGCTATTCGAAGCTATGTCCCTACCATGATGTATCTGATAACCATAATTATAAAGGCGATTTCTGCATCAGTCATTTTATCTCAGCCAGAATGATCGGATTCACGAAGTATAAAATACAATCTTCAAAATATCGTAAGTATATGCTGAGGAATCACATGTCTTACTCCTCTTCTTTCTCCTCCATCTTCTCCTCCATAGAGATTATCCCGACGGGTGAGCTCAGGTTAGACGGTGGTTCAGACCGACTTAGAGGGCGCCTTGAAATTTACTCGGGGACTTCTCGTGGTTGGTCTCCATTCTGTAGGATAGGATTCGGTGTGAACGAATCAGCCGTAGCTTGCCGTCAACTCGGCCTCAATACATCCCAACCATACGTCTATGGCTATGCCTATTTCGGCTCAGCGCCGGATTACCTCAGTGGACAACATTACACTGACAATTGTGCTGGTGACGAGGATCGTATTGACTACTGTGATAACCTCTATCTCTCACATCTAAGCAATGATCCAGATGAAAGACAATGTAGAATTGATGATGTTCTTAGCATCTGCTGCTCCATACAACCAGGTAATCATCTTCTCACATTGTCGTGGAGAACGTTATCAATTAGTAATCATGTAAAATAGTCTTTCTTTTCATTTTCAAAAAGTAAGACCATATACAGCTAGGTCTCCAAAATGTGCATCAATAAGTGATTAGAGAGAATGACTCTAAAAACATACTGCTTGAGAACTCAGGTTACAATGTATTACTGGATATCTATGTATACTTTCTATTTCACAACTTTAAACCATGTCAAATGTATTATATTATTGAATGTTGAATTGTATATCTGATTTCTTGTCAAATTACTGTTATGTTGGAAATGAAAAATAAAACTGAAAATGAAACTGAATTACAGTGACGATAATGACTCTCCTGGGAGGCTGGGACTAACTCCGTTTTAGAATTATGAACAAGCAAGTGTATATTGTATATTGACCATCCATACTGCTACTGAGATTTAAAAAATATATATATTAGGAGTATGAACTATTTGAGCATGTTGATTTAGTTGCATGATAGCGTCACTACTCGGAACTAATTCTATCTTTCACAATTGTAACTTCTCAGTGTTCGTCCGGCCTCCAATTGCGTATCATAACAACGTTACATTTATTGTTTTCATCTATTGTTGCTTTGTTGTCTTAGAAACCTGTGATCAGCCCGCATCACCAGTGAGCAATGCTGAAGTTGCAGGCGGTCTTATAGCAGTTATACTCGTTGTGATAGCAATATGCGCTGGTTGTTACATCTCATGCAGGGGAATGTGTAAGAAGAGACCCAAACCTCCACAGAAATACACAGCAGTATCACAGGGTACTGAGGGTGCAGATCAAAACCAGTTTCCGATGACATCGTCTGAAGATTCTAAATTACCCGTCTACGTTCATGGCCATACGACTGCCGAGACACCTGCTTCGTTCAGTTGTAACCCATCTGGCGTACCTCCACCTGCACCTGCTGGTAGTGCCCCATACCAAACACAACCCTATCCATATCCAACTGGACAGGTTTCTCCACCAACAGGTGCATATCCTGCACCTTCTCAACCAGGTTACAATCCCACCGCTGCCACCAATCAATATCCCCCGCAACCAGCTGCACCTTATCCTCCACATACTACATCCATGGCACCACCTTACGGCGCTCCTTACCAGCATCCAACGGGTGCCTCAGCTGTATAGAATGCTTACAACCTGACAATGGGTCATTGGGTCAAGTTCCGTCGGAGAGTATCCACCAAGCTAAAGGGGGATACAATTTAAGAATCAAGTAACTACTAATGCTAGATGACATTATTATGAGCACTTACTATCACTGATGATTACATACAGTCACCAAGGGCATCTCAGAGCTGGACATGCTAAAATGCGGTCATTTTGTAAAATTTGGCACTTTTAACTCCCATTGGCGATCATGTCATTTTGTTAGGATACATTAATTAGGGTCTATTAGAGGACTTCCTCCCTTTCACAAGTGATCATATGCACACAGAGGCGGCGCTCCCGGAAGGGGGGGGGGGGGTGGTAGAGTGCCCAACCCCACTTTTCAAGTTCCCCAAAAGTGCCCCTATTTACATAGGAAAGCGCCCCTTCACCTCTGATAATTGCCCTATTCAAATCTGAGAGGTTCCCCTTTTGCTTTGACAAGCTCCCCTTTTCCTTTGTAAAAAGTGCCCTTTCCCCTTTTAATAACTACCCCTTTTTAACTCGGATAAGCGCACCTTATATTTTCACATGTGTCCCCTTTCCTTTTTAATAAGTGCCCCTTTTCCTGATGATAAGTGCCCCCATTTAAAAAAAGCCCCTTTCCCTTCTCATAAATGCCCCTTTTCATCTATGAAAATAGTTCCTTTTCATTCTCATAAGTGCCCCTTTTCATCTCTTGTAAATGACCCTATTCGATTCTGAGAGATACTCGTTTTACTTTGACAAGTGCCCCTTCCCCTCCTGATAAGTGCTCTTTTCATCTTTTATGAATAATAATAATAATAATAATAGTGTAAACTTATAGAGCGCACACGCCGTAGCTTTCATTCTGACACGTCCCCCTTTTCCTTCCCAATAAATGTTCTTTTTCCTTCTTATAAGATTTTAACATGTGCCTCTTTTTCTTTTCAATAAAAGCCACTTCCCCTTCTTATAAGAGCTCCCTTTCACTTCCGATAAATGTCCCTATTAAAATCTGATCGGTGCCCCTTTTCTTTCAACAAATACACATTTCCCTTTCATTTGTGCCTCTTTTTCATTTTCATAAGTGCCTCTTTTCATGTATGGTCAGTGCCCTTTTCAGATGCGATAAGAGCCCCTTTTCACCTCTGATAATTACCCTTTTAACAATGATATGTGCCCCTTTTTCTTTTCTAATAAGGAACCTTTCCCTTTTTCACAAATGCCCCTTTTCACTTCTTTTAAATGCCCCTATCAAAATCTGATGGGTGCTTCTTTTCCGTCGACAAATGCCCATTTCCCATTTTCATTATTTAGCTTTTTTTTAATATCAAAGGTCTTTTCAGTCTTCCGTTATGAGAATGTGCTTATAATCCCGTCAGGATTGGGTTTTTCCTCTTTATAAGATGTAAATTTTCGCACTGCTACCTCACAAATCTTAAAAATTGTCCTCGCTCGCTTTGCTCGCTCGCAAATGAATTTTCACACCACCACACCCAACTGTAAAGGATGAAGCTTAAGCAATATCTTATAATTATGATGTATACAGAGAAACAAATATTGAAATCATCCCTGATAATGTAATCACAATATAGGGGTATATATACCAATGTCTAAAAAATTGTTTATTTTCGCTTTGAGATTTCCCTTTAAAGCTTATCAACACTAGTGTGGCTAGGAGGGATTAGACCACACAGCGAGGTCACTGACAGGTGGCTATCTCATCAACTCAGCTCTCAAATAACATAAGAAATAGAGGATCATGGGGGACCAACAGGCACCGCTTGGGGAAGTTTTCTATATAGAGGGAGCAAGTAGCCAGAAAGTGCACTTTTTTGTTGGTCCCCCCCCCCACTTTGGAAGTCGCTTCGCCGCCTCTGTATGCACGTCAGAAAAGTACAAAGCCACTATGCCAATCATTATAGGTAGTTCGTGCATAATATAATCTATAAAATAAGTCTGTTATTTCAAGTTTTTTTTTCCCCTTATGGATGTATAATGATTTTAAGATCCGATCCAACACCAAAGTATGAATGGAGGAGTAAATGAACTTATGAGAGATTAAGCCATTTCAAGTAATTGATAACTAAAATTGTGATTATAATTGAACGTCACAATTACTTTCAATTGATATGCGTAATAATATTGTGATGACTCATTTAGAGTTTGCCTGTCTTTTGCTGAAATGAAATAATCATATATCATTTCGATCGCCCTTATTATATACGCCACATTCTAATATAATGCTTCAAGAAAGAACTTAATATGATATGAAATTTAAATGTGCGGCTAAAGTAACCAGAATATCGGATATGAAATGCATTCGTCAAAATATAACATGTGATAAAAAAAAAAAATCGTATATTTGTTTCTGAATTGATATAGAAAGTACTTGTGTTTTATTGATTGCATAACGATATGATATACACAGTTGATTAGAAAAGTCATTATATCATGTCCACAATATGTGATGTAATCTTTAATCTTTTATACTTTTATACTTTTAACTGTTGTGTATAATATGTTGTCATTTTAAATGCATAAATGTGTCTAAGAACATGTGTGGCAATGACAGTTCTCTGGGATTCAATAAACAATGATATACGAGTCGAAACGCCATGCAGAAAGTGACTACATGTAGTGATAGAGGATCTTAATTGACAAACAAAAAAATAAGGTGAGTCTTGTTTTCTTTTTCATAACCCAGTGGCGGATCCAAGGGGGGGGGGGGGGCGAAACGGCCGCCCCCCCCCCCCTATTGGCGGCGCCATAAAAAAGAGAAGGAAAAAAAAGAGGAAGAAAAGAAGAGGAAAAAAAGGAAAGGGGAAGAAAAAAAAAAGAGAAACGAAAGAAGAGAAAAAGAGAGAGAGAGAGAGAGAGAGAGAGAGAAAAGAGAAAGAAGAGAGAAGCCGGGTGAGAAAGGAAGAAAGACAAGGAAATGGCACTAAGTGACAGTAACGACGAAAACGGGAAAAACTTAGGGTGGGGTGGGGGGGGGGGGGGATGTGCGTGTGAAATGCGCGCGCATGGAGGGGGGATGACTGACCATATTCTAAATTTTAGGTTGTGCAAAACTGAGTCGGATTTCAGCTTATTTTCAAAAAATTGTAAGCATGCTTGTTTATTTTAAAGGGATAGTTGAGTTCTGTTTTCAGACCGCAAATGCCTTCAAAGTGCATGGTTATTGGTCTTATTCTTATCTATGACATTTCTAGTGCCCTTTTAGACCCCAAAATGTGTGAAATTTAGCCAATACGATACCAATTCAGCTCCACTTTAAAAAATATACGGTGACCGTTTATTCATTATTTAATTAAAAATAACAATGCATGGGCCAGCTGGTTGTGCGTAAACCAACACGCTGCCAATCTTCGATCTATTGCGTGCGAAGTACATGAATGCAGTAGCGTACGCAGTATTTCTTTCTTCGAGGGAGGGTTTTAAAATTTGAAAATCGTCCCGAAGATTTCGCCACGACTTAGCCAGCCGCTGAATAAGCGGGGGGGGGGGGGGGGGGTGTAAGAGCACATATTTTTATTGGACAATTATGTCAGCCGATATTTCGTTCAGTAGGGGGGGGGGGGTAAGGTCACCTTTTTTGGGGTCACCCTTTAGCACCAAAAAATACGCGCCTAGTTGGGCAAAGTGTTGGACAAATATTGCCCAGCTTTTTTACAGTGTGGCTCACTCCGTACTAACCCCGTCATCACTCGTTTTGTGTTTTGTTCTTGGTGCATGACTGTGCTTGAAGCTGGTTCTCTACATTGTGGTTTTGATATTGTAAAGTATGATGTTCATAGGTCTTCGTATTAAATGGAAGTTTGTTCTCTTCCTTGTGGTCTTGGTATTGAGCGTATGTTTAACATTATATAAAGTGAGCGTTTCAGATAGAATACGGTCTCGCCCTGGTCAATGGTCTAGGACACAGACTACAGAGGACAGAAATGGTATGTACAAAGCAAAATCACAATGGTTAATACAGTAAGGAAGTTTGTTTCGTACTCCTGCTCCTGCTTATTAATTTTACATCTGAACTGGGACTATAATTTGTTTAGGGAATTTCGATATGCCTGGCTCAGTGGCGTATTATCGGGGGGAGGGGGCACACAATACTACGATAGGACCGAGGTCCATTTCAGATTTAGGAGTATCTAAAAAAAAACTATAAAAAACATTGTTTTCTAGAAACTTACATTTTGTGGATGTTGTATATATATAAAACTAATATGCGAGTAGGTAGGACCATCGTTCGTCAAGCTATTTTTCCTTTTTTTGTTGTCCTCACGTACCAATGATTTATTTCACTCCAAACCGCCTTTATGAACAGACCTGTCCAACTTAGATCCATCCGTAAAATAGTCGCGATCAATATAAATATTTTATAGAAGTTTGAATTTGAAGTTTATTTGTTCCACATTTACATAAAAAAACCGTCAAATTCTTTCTATTTTTATACAAGCGTATAAGCGTAAATTTAAAGATTTCAAATCAAGTATAATGTACGGAAAATAGGTACGACGTTTCGAAATATATAGATATGATAGGCAAGGTAAAAACAATGTAAAATGTGGGGAGCCTAAATAAAAAGCATAGCGTGTATGTGAATATTAGGCTCCCGTACCGAGTAACGCAATAGTATGTCTGAATTTAAAAGGTATTATGGTTCAGGTCATATCTTCACTGCAGACGACTGGCTGTGAACATCAACGGAACTGTATCGGATGAAGCTTCCTTGACCTACGGCGTTCTGCAGGGTTCCGTCCTCGGACCGATACTCTTCACGTTATACACTTCCCCTCTTGGGAACGTAGCCCGTCAACATGGTCTACAAGTTCACTTCTACGCAGATGACACTCAGCTGTATGTGACATTTGATCAGTCCATGAAAATGGACAGGCATATTTCACAGGTATGTCAGACTGCTTACTTCCAGCTTCGTAACACTGCAGCCATTAGACCATTGCTTACGAGGATGGCAGCAGAAAGCCTTATCCATTCACTCATTTCCTCTAGACTTGATTTCTGTAACAGTCTTCTAGCTGGCCTTCCTTCTGCAACCTTGAACAGACTTCAAGCAGTACAGAATGCAGCAGCACGTTTGCTTACTAGGCTGAGGAGGCATGATCACATCTCTCCTGTCCTGGCTGAGCTACATTGGCTTCCTGTCAAGAGCAGAATTGAATTCAAGGTCCTGCTGCTCACATTTACGGCAATTCATGGTCAGACCCCAGGATATGTGTCATCTTTAATCGAGCGGCATCATCTTCGCCCTGGACTTCGCTCAGTTGGCCTTACTCTCCAGGTGCCCATTACTCATCTCAAGGGATATGGAGACCGGGCATTTTCCTCTATTGCTCCTCGCCTGTGGAATTCCCTCCCATCATCTATTCGCGAAATTGACAACCTGGACCACTTCAAAGCTTCACTAAAAACTCACATCTTCCTTCAGACATTTAAATGCTAATTTTTATTGGAGGAGCTCGCGCCTTTGAATTTTTTTTAAACAGATATATGGCGCCATACAAATGCTGTTCATCATCATCATCATCATTATAGGAGGCGAAAACAGAGTAGTGTAGTATGAGATTATAGAGACGTACAAGGAGAGTGAATTTGAGAAGAAAAGAAAAAAAATAAAGAGTAAAGAAAATAATATAATAATGATAAGTAGGAGAATGTGAAGAAGGGATGGAAGAAGAAGAAGAGAAAGACGAAAAAGAAGTGTAAGAAGAAGAGGCAGAAGAAGAAGAAGAGATTTCAAATTGATGAAATCAATGGCATTGCAAAATAACAAAAACAAAGTCTGTATAACCACCTGTACGATCCAGCGCGACATCTACATTAATTTTGTACATATACTTACTCAAAAGGAAACACCTGAGCTTTCGTTTAAAATAATTAATGGAGGGGCTTTCAACTAGTTCGTTATTCAGGCAAAAACGGTGCGAGTTCGAGGGAGATGAAAATGGTTTGTCTGTCTAGTAGGATAAGAATGTATAGTATAATTGCGTTAAAAAAAGGGATGAAAGCATCTGGTAAATTATCTTTCGATAGTTATTCCAAGATTATATAACTATAAGTGCAAGTCAGATATTTTAAGAATATTACAATTATAGAAAAGCATAATTATTTTGTATGGGCAAGAAAACCAACATTATTTATTATTCTATATAACAGCCCGTTTTTGTACAACATTAACTTTGTCCATGATGGTTATAGAGCTACCCCATGCGAGTATACAATAATTATGATAAGGCAAGATCAAGGTAGAATAGAGTAGAAGCATGACATGAGGAGAAACAAAAGGTTACAACTTACTCATTGCACTTATGAATTGGAGTCATCCGCGAAAAGAATAAATGATAAAAAATACGTCAGATCCCATTTGGGCTTAAACAGGAACAGTATGAGAAAGAAGAATGTTAAAATAATATATTTTCAATTACTGGAAGAAAATGTTTATAGAAATGCTTTATCGGACAATATCGGACAATATTGACGACATACCGATTGATTTCTAGTTTGTGCATTGATTCAAATAAGTTTTATATGTGGAATGGTGAACTCAGGTAAGAAACAGCCCTGTGGGGGAGGGGGGTGTTTTATCAACTTATAATTAATTTCGATTAAAAAAAAAAAAAAAAAAAAACAATTTTAGGCCATTACAGGTATAGACCAGTTTTGGATACGCCCCCTCTCAAAAATGAAATAGAAGCTCTTTATAATATTACCAATCATGTGAAAGAATGTGTTTTGACTAATACGTGATGATACAAATTTTGCCGGGAAACCGCCTACTAGTTATCATATCGATCCGGCCTGAATAGATATCGCGCATACACTTCAACATTGAACATTTTGGGCATATGTTTCTGCTCTTTTTGCGAATTTAGGTTGAAGTATTGCCATCTAAACCTCTGAAGGCAATATTTAAACAATATTGAATGGATATTTTGCACCCAAACCCCTTGAACCAAAATTTTACCACTACCGGTCTATACCTTTAAAATAGATTCCTTCGATTTTAAGATCGATTTGAAGGCTTGATGAAACACCCCATATCTTTTACACAGAGCAATAAAGAACCAGTTTGTTAGCAAACTCTCTTAGAATTGAGACTATTTCATGTTCAGTAATAATTCTTAATTTCCTTTACTTTTCTTCTTTTTACTAAAAGGGACAGTCGCTTCATATCATTGTGCATGGCCTAAGGGGATTCACCTTGCACAAGCTAACACCTTACCTAGCATAGCGCTTCTCAGTTACCCAGGCTCGGGAAACACCTGGGTACGTTACATGATAGAGAGTGCTACTGGTATCTACACGGGCAGTATACATACTGACAATAATCTATTTCGTAGTGGTGAGTAGCTATAATAACCAAAGTCTGAAATTTTCAAGCCCCCCCCCCTTTCCCCCACAACCGAAATGATGATAATAGAAATTATTAATAATTTCATATGAAAAAAACGAGCAGTTCTGAATTTGTATGTAGGCTACATTTACCTTTTAAGTGCTTCCAGACATGTTGCTGTTAATTATAACCCAATCCAGCTGTTCATCTGTTAAAGTTAATGCAAAGTTTTAGTAATAAGAAGATATTAATTCTTTAACATGTTGATATATTTGGATGCCACTGTGGATGTAGTATAAGCACTAGAAAATGTAGTCCCTAAAAAAACTTCCGCTTTCGAGCAAATTGAATAATCAAAATTTACCGGTACTCCCAGTAAATTTCAAATATTTCAAATAGCGCCTAATAAGGCCATTCCATGGTAGCTGCGACCATGAAAATTTCAGAATATGCAGTTCTGATATATAATTTTCAAACGGGAATAGCAGATCGGACGATTGTAGTTAAGAAACATTGTTTTAGAGCTGAAGTAATATCAGCCTTGAGAGGGAGCTATACAACATAAAGAGTTTATTATTTACAATTTCATCACTCTAGACTCGATTTCAACCACGACAACGATCATTGAATATTGTAAAATCGCATATGCTTCCAAGATGTTCATTTGAACCAAATTCATGACCCAATACCAAAACTTTGTAATACCTTTAATCATAATCATATAATTTGATAATTTAAATTGATGTTTGACTATTGTTATCACCACGAAATTCATGTTTTGTTTTGTTTGATGATAAAATGATGGGGTGACCAAAGTTCAAGGAGATTACAAAATTATTAGGAATAGGAATTTGATCCATGATTTCTCATAATTCTACACAAATTCACGAAGAAACTACATCCTTCCAAAATGGATTAGTTATCAAATCAATATACTTTTCTAAATAACTATAACCGTAAAGTAAAAAATTACAATCTGAGAATGGAACAGAGCTCAGAAATGAGTTAAAACACATACCGTCAATAAATCCGTTATACATTCTTCGTATCCAAGTTATTTTTAGCGAAGTAAAGAAACATTCCGTATTAACCATCTTCACACCTCCATCCATATAATTATGAGTTACACATCTGACTTCTTTTGATACGATCAGGTTTCCCTCTCCACAAAAAACTGAATAAGAGTTTGTCAAGCTCTTTAATGAACAATGGTGACGGGTTTGGTAAGGATAGAATTAAGTAGTTAAATTGTGACAGAAAAAGTGTCTTAACAAGAGTTACTTTACCTAATGGGGTTATGTTCCTATTTGACCAAACTTGGATTAGTCGTTTCACTTTATTCAAAGCTGGCATATAATTTGATGATACCATGTTATCTAAATTTAAAGAAAAAATTATTCCTAAAGATGTGAAACAACCATCCTCAACCCACAATAATTTCTTTCTGGTTTTTATTCTGTAAGGGCTATAATCCAAACTATTTTAGTTTTACTTTCATTAATTTTTAATCCTGAAAAACAATAAAAACTTTCAATCACGGAAAGGGAACTGTTCAGAGACTCGTTTGAACCATCTAAAAAAAGGGTTGTATCGTCAACATACTGTATAACTTTTTGGACATTTCCTGCAAAATCTATACCTTTAATATATTTATTTTGACGAAGCATAATGGTCAAAATTTCTGCACTCATCACAAATAAATATGGCGATAATGGATCTCATTGTCTACAACCTCTACTTATAGAAAAGCGTTCAGATAAATAACCATTGATGTAAACTGAAGACTTGTTTTCATTATAGAAAGTCTGAATCCATTGACTAAAAGAAGGCCCCAAATTGAATATTTCTAATGTTTTGTACAAAAATCTATGGGAGACGCACTTCAATTTGACATCTTGTTTAAACAAATTGGTTAATAAATGATGAGTTAAAACTTGAAATGATATTGTGGTGTAATTTTGTCTTGTGTTTGTCTACAAATGTAAGGGTTGAGTCAAAACTTGGTACAAGGCGCTGTTGACAACACTTTTTTTACAGGTTTCTAGGGACTTTCCATCTCAGCCACTCTTGAGATCATTACACTGGCTTCCTTTGAAACCAAGAACAATTTTTAAATTACTCTTGTTTGTATTCAAAATATTCCATAATCAAGCTCCACAATATTTAGATACCTGTTTGAATTTATATACACCTGCCAGGGCATTGAGCTAGCATCTTCACACTATGGCGCTGACCCCAAAACTGTACAAACTGCAGCTATTGCCTTCTGCATGCAGGGGCTTCGCCAAAGGGGGGGTGTGTGGGGGGGGGGGGGGGTGCGACACCCCCCCCACCTGTCAGGATATTGTCGGTAAAATTGCGCTGCCGTCGGGAAAAACAGAAAAGGGGGAGGGGAAAAAAGAGAGGGAAAAAAAGAGAGGGAAAAAAAGAGAGGGGAAAAAAAGAGAGGGAAAAAAAGAGAGGGAAAAAAGAGAGGGAAAAAAAGAGAGGGAAAAAAGAGAGAGAAAGGGACAGAAAAGAAAAAAAGAAAAGAAAGAAAGGAAAAGAAAGGAAAGAAAAGAGAAGAAAGAAAGAGAAAAAAAGAAAAAGAGGAAGGAGAGGAAAGAAAGGAAAAGAAAGAAAAGAAAGAAAAGGAAAAAAAGAAGAAAAAAGAGTGAAAGGGAAACAAAAGAAACGGGGATGAAAAAGAGGAGAGAGAGGGGAGGTAAGAGTCTGAGAGAGGAGGGTTGTTGGATGGAGTCGTCTCGTCGAGGGAGCAAGAAAGACACGGGTAAATATGTTGCTGTGTCGGGTCAGCTGTGTCGGTATTCTTGCTCGATCCTCGTGTACTATATCAATGCAGAAGTTTGAAGTCGGTGAGATGTATATTGTCGGTCGGCCGACAAGTTTTTTCCCCTACGAACTGTGACTTCTTATCCGCTGTGACGACTTCGAGAGTGACTACAACTACAATACTTGTATTTTCTCGAAGTTTCAGTTTCCTATAATATCAGCTAAAGAAATCAGAGGTTTAAAATTTTCGGGGAAACTAAATTCAAACAAGGTTTAAGAGTCAACAACAGTACGACGAATCGTCTTTCTTTATATTGTGATGAAACGCCAAAAATTCCGCGCTTCGCACGGAAGGGGGAACTTCGTTTAGACGAGTCGAGAACGGTACAACGAATCGTCTTCTTTCTCTAATAATGTAAGGAAACGTCAAAGCTTCCGCGCTTCGCGCGAAAGTGGGAAACTGAATTCAGACAAATAGGGCTTACTAAAAGTCGAAAACGGTACAACGAATCGTGTTCTTTCTCTAATAATTTGAAGAAACGTCAAAGGGGGAAACTGAATTCAGATGAATAGGGCTTAATAAGATCGAAAACGGTACGAGGAATCGTCTTCCTTTCTCTATATTGTGATGAAACGCCAAAAATTCCGCGCTTCGCGCAGAAGAGGAAAACTTCATCTAGACGAGTCGAGAACGGTACGACGAATCGTCTTCTTTCTCTAATAATTTAAGGAAACGTCAAAGCTTCCGCGCTTCGCGCGAGAGGGGGAAACTGAATTCAGATAAAATTAATAGGGCTTATTTAGAGTCGAAAACGGTACAACGAATCTTGTTCTTTCTCTAATAATTTGAGGAAACGTCACAGCTTTCACGCTTGGCGCGAGTGGGGGGAACTGAATTCAGATGAATAGGGCTTAATAAGAGTCGAAAACGGTACGATGAATCGTCTTCCTTTCTCTATATTGTGATGAAACGCCAAACATTTAGAAGGTTAAAACTTCATTTAGACGAGTCGAGAACGGTACAATGAATCGTCTTCTTTCTCTAATAATTTAAGGAAACGTCAAAGCTTCCGCGCTTCGCGCGAGAGGGGGAAAGTGAATTCAGACAAAATCAATAGGGCTTATTTAGAGTCGAAAACGGTACAACGAATCGTGTTCTTTCTCTAATAATTTAAGGAAACGTCAAAGCTTCCGCGCTTCGCGTGAGAGGGGGAAACTGAATTCAGACAAAATTAATAGGGCTTATTTAGAGTCGAAAACGGTACAACGAATCGTGTTCTTTCTCTAATGATATGAGGAAACGTCAAAGCTTTCGCTAAGCTTTCCAAATATGTATCATTCATTAATTATAGTTGTGATTAAGTTATGATAGAACATCGATACTTCTCGGTTTCGTTTTTTCTGGGACGCACTGTAGATAGTCCATAGGAAAAACAATTTAGCCTTCGGCCCCAGGTTTATAGGGTTGAATTTGTAGATATTGGAATTTTAATTTTGTCGGTAATTGGTGGCTAGTTTTGTCGGTAATCGTTGGCCTCTACACCCCCCCCCCCCCACTGAAAAAGGTCTAGCGACGCCCCTGTCTGCATGTCATCCGCAGAATATGCTTGCCCAGTTTGGAGCAGATCAGCCCATGTAAAGAAGCTTGACACCACACTCAATAATGGTAACCCGACACATGCTCCGGCGACGATTACTCCGGTGACAAATGCTCCGCAAAAAGCGACAATTGCTCCGCGACATTTGCTCCGACGTCATTTGCTCCGACGACATTTGCTCCGCCGTCATTTGCTCCGCCGACAATTGCTCCGCCGACAAAGAAGGGGGTTTTCCCCGATTAGAAGACACTGATGGAAAAAAAGAAGTGATAAACCTTTGCGAAAGACGCAATTCCTTCTTCTTCTTCTTCTTCTTTTTTTTTTTTGGGGGGGGGGGGGGGGGGGGGTAGCAAATGCAGAAGCTTTTAAGTAAATAGATAAACTTTTCTCAACCTTGCGTCGACCCTTTTTCCAACAAATAATGATTTATTTTTTTGTTTCTTGGGCACAATATTATTTAAGGTAATATTTATTCCCTTTTGGTAAGCGATGGTATATAGCGAGAGAGAGAGAGAGAGCTAAAAATTTAGACTCATCATTAATATTGAATAGCATCTTCCTGCTTAATTTCCTTCCTTAATGTTTATACCATACACTGGCGAGCGAGACTTTTAAACCAAAGAATTATTTTCAATAATAATGAGTATCAAACAGAGTTTTCTTGCTGCGGGATGGGTCGGGCACATTCATAGTTAAGGCGATGTAAATTTCATTTTTAGCGAGCGGGCAGTTTTAAGCTTATTTTATATTGAATAGCATCTACCTGCCTCCCCCCCCCCCTTCTTCGTCTGACGTTTAGGAACTGCACATTCGTAAAATGAATATGTTTAAAATTATAAACGTGTGTTAGCGTAGCAAATGAGCGATTTTTTTGCACTTCTCTTTTGATAATAATTATAGGCATATTTTGTTCCATAAAGTAACTGTGTCTTCTTGTCCCGTGAAAGGGAGGGCACAAACACATTTAAGGGGACGTTTTTTTGTTTGTTTTTAATTTTTTAATTTGGCGAACAAGGAAGGTCAAAATCATAGGTTATAATCTTGAATAGAATCTTTCTACATTACGCCCCTTTTGAATCAAAATGGGCAAGTATTATTTCAGGATTATTGTTTAATCCTTGTTGACGAGCGAGCTTATAGCGAATGGTCGAAATTCTTTGGCTTGCCATTTCATATTGAAAAGCATCTGCGTGCCTAGCAGCGCTGTTTAATCACTGATGTACAACATTTATTACGAACATAAGCTATAGCGTAGCGAGCAAGCGAATTTTCATCCTTTTCATAAAACTGAAAACCATCTGCCTGCCTACCACCCCTTTCCTTAGTCAATGATTATTTCACGAGCATGTAGGCCTATATTTCGTACTCCATTTTATTTCTCATTTTCCCCGACGTGTCGATTTACCGTCATTAATTAAACCGACACCGTACCGACACCAAGTTATCGGCCAATGCTAAAATATGGAAATTGAATCTTCCTATATTCTATTTTGTGTCCCTTTTCCCTTGTCTTTAGCCTTTTCTTTTCTCTTTTCTTGACCTTTTCTTTTACATGTTTTCTTCTCCTTTTCTTTTCTATTCTTTTCCTTTCTTCCTATCTTGTTTTCGCTGCAAAAGAGAGCATTTGTCTTTTACGGGGCACTCCTGCTACGTCGGCGGAGCATTTGTCTTTAACGGGATACTTTGGGGCAGGAGTAATGTTGGAGCATTTGAATTTGACAAGACACTGTTTGGCAGGAGCTTTTGGAGGAGCAATATTGTCGGCGGAGCAATTGTCGGCGGAGCAAATGTCGTCGGAACAAATGTCGGCGGAGCACATGTTGCCGGAGCAAATGTCGGCGGTGCAATTGTCGGCGGAGCAACTGTCGGTGGAGCATTTGACGTCGGAGCAAATGTCGCGGAGCAAATGTCGGCGGAGCACATGTCGTCGAAGCATTTGCCAGCGGAGCAATCGTCGGCGGAGCATGTGTCATGGATTCTCAATAACACATATCGAAAGAGAACAGGCTGCCTGAAACCAACAAAAGTTGAGGAGATATATCAGCTCGCTGGCATTGGATCTCCTAACCAAAGGCGCACTAACACCTGCCTAAAGGAACGGATGAAGCAGGCGACAGATGACAGACACATGCTATACGGATACTTACAACCCCACAAACGACTTACATCCCAACACAGCTTCCTCGATTCTGTCCACCATCTGAACAGAGTCCTCCACCATCAGCCAAGCCCGTACTCTTCAAAGGACTTAACCTGAAGTGGTCGGAGTGGCAATGCCTAGATCGAATGCGTACGAGAATTGGGCGGTGTAAGGTCAATATGGCAAGATGGGGCTATGCCCATGAAGGAGATACTCTCTGCGACTGTGGAGAGACTCAGACGATGGACCACATCTTGCAGTGCGGCGGAACGGGTTGCACAGATGAAGACCTGGCCCTTGTTAATGAAACGGCCATTGCAGCAATAGGGCGATGGAAGAACTTAATTTAATTTAATATAATTTTAATTAAGGAACTTTACATAACTATCTTGATCTAAGGACACACGAACGAACGAACGAGGGCATTGAGGTCAGCCAGTGATCCTCTCCGTCTCACATAATTATGCCGCACATTAGCCGGTGATAGGAAATTTATTGCATCTGCTTCAAAATGTTGGAATGATCTACCACGTAGAAGTAGGCAGTCTCCATCAGTAATTACCTTCAGAAAGGCCTTAAAAACACATTTGTTTTGCAGTTTGGAATTGTAAGACTGTTCGTTCTTATTATATGTATTTATGTAATTGTTATATTCATTCACTGTAAGCGCTTTGGGCCAAAGCGCGGTATAAGTAATAATAATAAGATGCTTATTTATCCGTGGCAGAAATATTATGAAGAGGGTATCAGATCATTGGACAGAAATAAGTTACTCTTGATCAAGAAATCGATTTCAAAGTCATATTGGCTATGAATGTTTAATCAGGAGCTACCTTTTTTGGGTGGATGAGCACTGTATAATAGCATCGTCGGTAAAAGTTTAACATATGCTTAAATAATTCATTTCTAGATACGCTATTGGTTACACATTCAGACCTGCCTGTGGCCATCATGAATAAAGATACAAGACTTTTGTTTTTAAACCTTTAATCATTAGCAGTATCTCTATCGGTTTACAATATTTGCCCATGAATCTGATGAGGTGATTTTCGATTCCTCTCTATAGGTTTCAAAGGACAGTTAAAAATGCCCAATTGTGGATGTACAAGCGTTGTCAAGATGCATCAAATAGAAGATAATATTCGTCGTATCCATGGCAACGGGCGATTCTATTGATGAGGAACCCATATGATGCAATGATCGCTGAGAAGAAAAGACGATTAGCACAAAGTCATACAGGACAGACCAGTGAAAAATATTTCAACGTCACAGGTATAATTTTGTTTCTACATTTTTTTTTTCAGTTGAAACAAGTTCTCAAGGATTTGTTTGATATGCCTATGAGAGAGAGAGAGAGAGAGAGAGAGAGAGAACGTTCGTAAACCAATACTGCTTTATTTTTATGTCTTTAAGATGCTACAGACCTGGTAGAACCAAAACAAGAGCTCAATAATGTTTTAGAAAGGAACAGATATTTTCTCTAAATGCAAAAGAATACAAACTTGGCAGAAGAATTTAAAGGTTCGTAAAAAGAAATAGGCCTTCAGTATTTTCTGCTCTCTTCAATTATGTCAGGGAAGTTGAATTCATAATCATCGAAATTTTTATATACGAATATTCTGCATTTACTGTTGTAGCTTGGAACCGATTGTGAGGAGAGAGATTTCAAAATGGAGCGAGAAATTGGATGAAGCAGTTTCTTTCTTTAACATTACCCTAATCATCCATTACGAAGACCTGAAATCAGACTGGGGACCCATCTCCGTACCATTCTGAACTTCATGACGGCTGATACAAACTTGACGGCACTAGACGCCTCAGAAGAGCGTTTTCGATGTACGGTGGACCACTCTACAGGGTCCTTTAAAAGAAACAAGACTTATATGACATTTGATCCCTTCACGAATGAATTGAGAGCCCTTGTCGATGGAAAGATTCGATATGTTTTAATAGGTTACGGGAAATGGGTTATCCGTTACCACCATATGCGATAAATTACCCCCCTCCTACAACTTCTCAAGCAACTTCTTCAAAATAATTGTGTTCAGGTTTTTTTAGGGGTGAGTAATGTGAGAATGATTAAGTTATTTGTGAAGAGCACTTACCTAAAATGACGTAGAAACCAACAAATTCTTTATTTCCCCTCTCGGGCTGTATTCTGGGATCTATCGTTTAAACACTTTTTCATTTTCAGTTTTACCTTAAGATTTTTGTTGCTTGTTTTTTTTTAGGCCACCATCCTTGTCAAGCATCGCTTATGATTGCGATCTCCTGTACTTTTCCAACAGAATAGTTCGGATAATACTTTAAATTTATGATAATATGTTATGAAAATATTAAGTTTCGTTATTATATGTACATACATTATGTAAAAAACATTTTGAAACATGTTGTAATATACCTTACATAAGATGTATGTATGCCTAGGCCTACAGTGCGGATTTATTTTTGTTTTTGTTAGGTCGCTTATTCTGAGATAGGATCAGAAAGAAGGGTGGAAAGAATTCAATTAGTATAACTTTAGTCACCCATTAGCACCATTTTAAGGGGACATATTATTTTATTTATTTTTTGGTCCCAAAAATTTCGCAACGACTCAATAAGTGGGGGGGGGGGGGGGGGGGGGGGGGGTAAGAGGACATTAAAAAAAAAAAAAATCTAAACTCAAAAGGGGGGGGGGGGGGTCCCCAAAAACATACACATACAAAAAACTGAAGGGGGGGGGGGGTTTAACCCAAACCCCCCTCCCTGCGTACGCGCCTGACTATTGGTATAATTGAAAAGAGACAAGAGTTATGACAAATTAAATAAGATGATGACAACTTGAAACAGAAAAATGAGAAAGTGGACAAAATGACGGTAAAAGATCAAGTGATCTTTTCCACCAAAAATCAAGACGTATCGAAAAAGGCCCATTAGGCCAAATAATTATAAAAAATGGCATGTAGAAGGAGAGATAGGCCCTCAAATACAAACGAGGAGGAATAGGAGGAGGAAGAGGAGGAGGAGGGGGGAGGGGTGAATTAAACGTATGTGATATAGGGATAATGCATAGGTAAAGAAAGCCCATAGATAAGTTTTAAAGTATAGTCGTTGATTGAAGGAGCGGAATGTCAAAGAAAACAGAATGATAAGTTAGATTATTCCTTTTGCATTCTTTTACATAACAATAAGAACAATAGTTTTTCTTCTTACATAACATTGGAAAGATAGGATGGATTTTTTTGTTATAACATAGGCGTTGATTGATGAGAGGGAATTGTTTACAGTCTTATAATATCTGAGATGATAGTGACCGTTTAAACTGACTGAGGATAAGAGCGTTTTCAAAATATTGTATCTCAGTCTTTGTATTACAGGATTTCGTATTCTACGGTTCCATTTAACTTTTAAAAGTGTTGAATTTACTATTTTGAAAAAGCTGTCAATCGTCAGCACTCTTAATTGATGATTTAACATTAAAGTTTTCAGATTGAGGGGCATGTGGGCCCAAGTATTAGTCAGTATCAGTATCAGTTTGGCGTGGTTTTCCTTCCTTCCTTCCTTCCTTCACATAATGATGTTCTATCCTTTTCACTGTGTAATACTAGAATATAAGAATATTTATATTTTGTCTACCTTTTACTTTGATGGTTCTTTTATGATTATACACACAACGATATAGTTTCTCATATATTATATATTACGTATTCTTACAATGTGTGACCAAAACAAATTTCCATGTATTCTTGTGAATTTGGATGAATAAACTAATCATGATCTTTGTTAATCAGTTTTCATTCTGGTCGGTGTCACAGTCATCTGTCAATGCTTTGCCACAAATAAAACTGAAATGCAGCTAGTGAATAAAATGAGAGAGGGACGGTGAGTGAAGAGTGAAAGGGATAGAGAGAGATCGAGAGAGAGAGCAAATGATGAGGTTGTTATAGTAAACTAACATATTCTAGGATCATAATATCTGTCTTTCTACCGTCGTCTTTCACTCCGTTCTCGTTCTCATTTCCCCCTCTACCTTCCTCTCCTCTTTCTGTGTTATTATTATATTATGGACAATCAAACTAAATACTTTAATCTCCCTCCCCCTCCCCCCCCCCTCTCTCTCTCTCTCTCTCCTCCCCCTCCCCCCCTCTCTCTCTCTCTCTCTCCCCCCATTATTTTTTCTCTCACCTTCTCTTTACGTCCCTTCACGCGCATGATACCATGCATATTGATAATGGAGGTAGATTATAACGTAATCATGAACCCGGGAATGATGGACGATGCAGTGTTAATTAATGATATTATATGATAAGAGGCGACGTAAGGAGAGCGAAATCAGTTTATGGGAACGAGAGGTCCAAGCTGGGAGGCCTGCTTACATGCAGTCCATCATCTAGAATAACATTGTGTTCATAAGAGATATGTCGTGTATTACCCAGCCATGGTTGACTCTGACCAGCATGAAATATTTACGCTTTATATTCTTGAAGCGTATGATTGTAGTTTACGATCTAGACCCCAGTATAATAATAATATGTTCATATAGCAGGGAAGTGAGATTTGTCTCTCCTCCCTAGCTGGCATGCTCCTATATGATGCCACCATTTCTATACGCCAAGTATACATTCAGTATTTAGTACCACATAACTCGTATCCTATCAAGTAAAGTAAAGTGCCTTGATGACGATGTG